>JAZHYW010001802.1:0-34022 GCA_037355805.1 Ixodes ricinus | reverse complement strand
CCTCGGTTCATGTACTCGGCAAACATTACACTGGCGACGAGGATGTTTACGCACTGAAGTTGCTTCTGCCGACACGTACGACTGTTCCAGAATGCCATCGGTCGGCAAGCTCGAACCTTTCGACGCGGAATCTAGCTGGGAGGAGTACCGGGAACGAGTCGAGCAATACTTCATCGCCAACGATGTCAACGAGGACAAACGGCGAGCCGTGTTCCTCACCTGTTGTGGCCAGGCCACGTATTCAGTGCTGCACAGTTTACTGGCTCCAGTGAAGCCGTCAGAAGCCACCCTGGTGACCATCTTCGATGTGCTTGGCAGGCACTTCTCGCCGAGGCCGTCAGAAGTCGTGGCGAGTTTCAAGTTTCATTCACGGATACGTCATGCCGGGGAGGCTGCAGCAGATTTTTTCGCCGGGCTAAACAAGCTTGCGGACGACTGCGGCTTCGGCGTGTTCCGTGACCGGATGTTGCGAGACCGTATAGTCGGAGGGATCAACGATGAGGCGATACAGCGGCGGCTTCTGGAACTTCCGGACCTGACCCTCGACCTCGCGAAGAAGACTGTCATCGCGATGGAAGCAGCGACGAAAGATTCGCAGCTGCTATCGACACCGAGACTGCCGAGCGTTGCGGCTGAAAACGCAGTGTCACATGATGCTTCTACCACCTCTACTACTGCTGCTGCATCGAAATGGAAACAAAGGACTGGCGCCATTTCCTGTTTTCGCTGCGGGGCGAGCACTTCGCCACCCAGTGTCGTCACGCAAGTAGCATCTGTCACAAATGTCGGGGCAAGGGCCATCTTTCACGAGTTTGCAAGGAGAAGGCGAGCTTCGGTGGCCGAGCGCCGCCAACCAGGCCACAACGATCGGTCCACGCCGTGGGCGAAAGCGTGAGGGATGTCTCGCCGCCGGAGGTCTACGAGATGTGGCAACTGGGGGCCCCTGCAGTCGATGGCCAGCCGTTCCAGGTGGAAGTTTCGGTGAACGGGATTCCGTTACTGATGGAACTCGACACGGGGGCCAGCGTGTCCGTCGTGTCGGAAGAAACACTTCGCCAACGATTCCCACCGTTGCGGCTCGACCAGTCGAGCGTCATGCTGAAGAGCTACTCGGGTGAACTATCTCCTGTGCGCGGAAGCCTCGCTGCAACCGTACAGCTTGGAGACCGCCGGTGCCAGGACATTCTGTACATCGTGCCGGGTGCCTGTCCGTCCCTACTTGGGCGGGGGTGGATGAAAGGTCTCGGCATTGAGTTGCGTGGGGCAAACGAAATAAACGTGGTGACGTCTGTTCAAGATGTCATCGCTAAGTACTCGAGCGTTTTCAATGATGGCCTAGGAACTTTCAAGGGCGTGGCTGCAAGGATAACTATAAAAGACGACGCCAAACCAAGGTTTTTCAAGCCTCGGCCAGTCCCGTTCGCGATGCTCGACAAGGTTAACGAGGAGCTGCAGCGTATGGAACGGGAGGGAGTCCTGCGTACCGTGAGGACGTCGGAATGGGCCGCGCCTATTGTTCCGGTCCTGAAGCGGAGTGGACAGATTCGCATCTGTGGAGATTTCAAGGTGACGGTGAATCCCGTGACTGTGCCTGAGAAGTACCCGATTCCTCGGGTAGAAGACCTGTTTGCCAAGCTGAGTGGGGGCAAGAAGTTCAGCAAGCTGGACTTGAAGGATGCCTACCTACAAGTTGCGCTGGATGAAGAATCCTCAAAATTGGTGACCATCAATACTCCTCGCGGTCTTTACCAATACACGCGCCTGCCATTCGGTGTGACCTCGGCACCATCGATTTTCCAGCGTGAAATGGACAACCTGTTGCAGGACCTCAAGCACGTCGTCGTGTATTTCGACGACATCCTTGTGACTGGCGAGAATGACCAAGATCACCTGCAGAACCTAGAAAAGGTACTAAATCGTCTGCAGGAGGCTGGGCTGAAGCTTAAGCTAGACAAGTGCGCTTTCTTGATTCCCAAGGTTGAATATTTGGGTCATGTCGTCACCTCGGCGGGTTTCCAACCAAACCCGGAGAAAACTGAGGCTGTCCTGAAAGCACCGAGGCCTACGGATGTCAAGGTATTGCAAAGCTATCTGGGACTAGTTAATTTTTACCGGCGGTTCCTGCCAAACTTGTCCAGTGTGCTGCAACCGTTGAATCGCCTCCTGGCGGCAAAGACGCCATGGTCTTGGGGTGCTGAGCAAGAAGAAGCTTTCCGTAAGAGCAAGGAGCTGCTGCTCTCTGCCGCGGTGCTGGTGCATTATGACACAAAGAAAGCTGTTGTGCTGATCTGTGATGCATCACCGTACGGAGTTGGGGCTGTGCTAGCTCATCGTGAAAATTCAGGCGCTGAGCGGCCGATTGCGTTTGCTTCTCGAACTCTCTCACCAGCTGAGCGCAACTACAGCCAGCTCGATAAGGAAGCCCTGGCCCTCATCTTTGGCGTGACCAAATTTCGGCAATACCTCTGGGGACGTGACTTTGAAGCTGTCACAGATCACAAGCCTTTGCTGGGACTGCTTGCTGCGGACAAGCCTGTCGCCGAGACCTGTTCACCGCGTGTCCTGCGTTGGGCGCTGATGCTGTCTGCATACCGCTACAAGCTGCTATACAGGCCTGGTACAAGCATAGCGAACGCAGACGCCCTCAGCCGTTTGCCACTGCCTGTCCCTGCGCACCCCATCGAGCGGCCAGCCGAGGTGCTCATGCTTGAGAACGCCTATCCCAAGGTGTTACTTGCGTCTGTTGTGGCCGAGGCTACATCAAAGGACCCGACCTTGGCGAGGCTTCGAGATGCGTTGTGGTCTGGAGCTGAGCTGCACGACCCAGAGTTGAGACCGTACGCAGGCCGAGCAACTCAGCTGAGTGTACAAGAAAGTTGCATACTCATGGGGTCGAGGGTAATCATTCCCGGAGTCTTGCAACCAGATGTGCTGCGACTCCTGCATGAAGGCCACCCAGGAATCGCTAAAATGAAGGCCGTGGCACGTAGCCATGTCTGGTGGACATCTTTGGACGATGATATTACTGCGACAGTACGAGGATGCCGTGTATGCCAAGAGAACCAACGTGTTGCGCGGCCAGTACCAATGATGCCATGGCCGTTCCCAGAGAAGCCTTGGTCTCGGCTGCATATCGACTTCGCAGGACCACTTAACAACCGGTACTTACTTATCGTGGTCGATGCCTACTCGAAGTGGATCGAGGTCGTTCCACTGTCTACGCCGTCAGCAGAAGCCACAATTCCTTGCTTACGACTCATGTTCGCAAGCCACGGGCTGCCGGACCTTATCGTATCCGACAACGGGCCAGCATTTGTCAGCGGCACTTTTAAGAACTTCCTACAAAAGAATGGCATAAGGCACGTTCTAACGCCGCCCTATCACCCAGCATCGAATGGAGCTGCGGAGCGTGCAGTCCAGATCATTAAGTCCAAGTTGAAGAAAGCCGCTAGCGGTAACTTCACCTGTCAGCTGGCCCGCATCATGTTGAACTACAGGACAACACCGCACGAGACAACAGGATGTACACCAGCAGAACTGCTTATGGGACGCAGGTTGAAGACAGCGCTGACGTTGCTGCATCCAGACATGAGGTCATCGGTGTCAGAAAGGCAGCTTAGGCAGAAGATGGCGCATGACAAGAGCGCTCGGCTGGTACCACCTGCCCAGATAGGAGATGCAGTTTATGCGCGCAACTTTCGTCCGGGTCCGCCATGGGTCCCGGCAACGGTGATCGAGACGCCGAGCGACCAGATTATAGACGTGACACTACCAGATGGCCGGTGTTGGAGGCGTCACCAAGAACACCTGCGTCCGGATCTCGCTCAAGTCACTGGAACACCAGATCAACAGGAATGTGAATATCCTGATCTTGCTCTAACCGCAGCATCAACAGAAGCAGCACATCAGGCCACTTCCCCTGTCGAGGCTGCACCGCTTCAAGGGTCTCCTGTGGTGGACTCACAGCCTGCCTTGGCCGCTCCTGCCCAAGCTACATCCCAAGGCATGGCTACCCCTAGCACCCCACTACCAAGGAGGAGCACAAGACTAAAAAAACCGTGGTGCGTTTCTCACCATGAACATCGGCAGAACATCAGCTGGTGTGTGCAGAGGGGGAGGAGTGTGACAGTGTCTAGGTGGCGCTTGGGCGCAGCCATAATCATCATTATGATTATCGGCCGTCGCACACACCCGACGGCCGATAATGCTAGAATGTTAGAAGCGCGAGCCCAGCGCGTTTAGCGTGCCGGCCCCTCACGCGCTCTCTGCAGAAGCAGGAACGATTTGGCCCGCGTTTGTCGAACACTGCCTCCGCGTCACACTGGACTGCTGGTCGTCTCCATACACCTCGGTTCCTGTACTCGGCAAACATTACAACGGGGTATTCACTGGGCGCCACATTTGAGGGCGATGCTGCTGAGACCGGCAGTTTTGATGGTGCGGAAGGCTCGTGGCGAAAGAGCTGTGCAAGCTCGCCATCAGCACGCGTTCAGCAGTCGGGCATACAGCTATGGCCGCCAGTGAATACTCCCGGTTGGGTCGGAATGTTATACCGCATTCATATGGCCACCCTAAAGCTGCCGTTAACATAGGTGTCTCTGCAATTGGTGAGTCCTTCAGCGCATCTGGGCCTCGAGCAGATGCCACGCGCGGTGGATCGCGAACTGATTCGCCGTTAACCATATAAGGGGTATTCACTGGACGCCATATTTAAGTGTGCTGTTCAGAGCGCATGCTCAGACCAAGCTTACGCTTAATAGGCTTCCAAGGCCGGTAATCTTATTGGTTGTGGAAAGCACGTACGTCGCCAAAGAACTACGCGAAGCTCGCCGTCAGCACGAGCTTCGCAGCCGCTCGCACAAATATGCCCGCCAGTGGTCTCTTGGCTAAAGGTGCATTTATGATCGTGTGGTTGGGGTATTAACTACGTTACACTAACTTACTGTCAGGAGAGCAACCACGTTGTACAGACACGCAACACTAGTGTCCAAAACGTTTGTTTTGCTGTGTTTAGATGAACGCGATCGTAGAGTATCGAATCGAGCCAAGACCTATCACGCAATGTTTTCCTACTTTTTCCTTTACTACTTCAATCACAACAGTCAAATTTCTTTTCGATCCTCTACGCTCGCATTCATGTAAACGCAGCCTTCGTCACAGAGGAATTTGAAGGAAGGCTGGCTTGTTTTTCCGTTTCTTTCTCCAAACCTGATGACGAAGTCATAGGGACCGTGTACTCTTAGCATATATTCACGGTGATAAGCTCTGGGTGGCGAGAGGCAAAAGCAACTCGTAAATAGACCGATATCTCTAGCCACTTGTGTTACGCCACCGCTAACCGCACGAATCGTGGGCACTGTCGTGTTTCTGTACTTTTGACAACCCCGCGTGCAAGCCTGCGCGTATATGCGCGTGACACAACACGGAGGCTGTCGTTACCAGTGTGACTGTCATGTCCACTGTGACCTGCCTCCTCGTCAACTACAGTTATGGTGGCGTCACGCATGCATAGGACGCTCCGTGAGATTGGTCTACTAAGTGCACGACCGCTGCGTGAGCACTTGGCTTGCGCTCGTGACAATGAATCTCTCGACGAGCATTCGGTTATACTCTGCTTTCACCTTATAGTACCGCAGGAAAGGCTACAAGCGGCGAGCTCCTTGCTCTGGGGCACATCTCGCCGGCACAAGCTCTCGTGCGTAAAGAGCAGCTCCCAACGCTATGAGCTCGCGCTTCGACCTTTCTTTGCGGTACAGCATCAGGTGAAACGGAGTGTAGTAGCTCCTGTCCATTCACTGCGGTGACGGGAACAGCCGAACCTTAAGAGCGTCTGGCACTCAGTAGGTACCCTGTTCTCTGCCCAACCCAGCGCAAGCATATGATAAACATTGTTGGCATATATTCGGTGGCAGATCGTGTGGCCGCGTTCCAGGCGGCGAGTAGACGGTGTGAATTAAACCCGGTTTTTATCAATTTGTTTTTAATGCGACTGCAACTGAGTGGAGAGAAACACAACTTATAATTATTTCGTAGCTTATTATCACCAAAAAGGCTTTTATGCAGCATTAAAACAAACATTGTTGCATTGCTTGTTTAATTGACATTTCAAATGCCCATGCGGCCGCAACCGATTGCGCACCCCAGTCTACTATAGGGCATGAATGAATCTACTATATCATCTCTATTATAGAGGGATGAATGGCGCTTAGTCGCGCTCCGAGTCGGGCGCGAGTGAAGCCACCGGCAGTTCGATGCTTGTCCCGGAAGGCGATTGTCTGCTGGGTTTTATTGTGCATTTAGTTGATGTGTTCACGCTTTCTTGCATTTTTACGTGGGTTTTAATAATCCCTTTTAATATTCAATCTTGAGAATGATACATTTGAACCTGGGGCATGTACACTTATTCAACAAGAATCTCAAATTCCACACATATGAAACGGCTTTCAAGAATAGCTCTCGGGCCCGCATAAACTGTTGTTGCGCAACAAGCAGGCTCTCTTGGTATAACAAAAGCAAAGCAAGTACCTTGGACACTGTTTCGACCACCGCTCGCAAGAGTGGGAAAGCCTGCCAAGGGCTCACTTCCGGGACAAGCCGCTTACTTACGGTGGCTTCATACCGTGTTTGCTCAATGCGCCGTCCAGCCCTCTAGCGGAGATCAGTGGCGCGCCTCTCAATTGACACTTCAAATGCCACGCACCGGGAACCGATTGCAGACCCTTTTATGCTAACAGGGGTCTCAGGTCGTACGCTATGTGATATAATCTATCATTTACGGAATAGACGCGTAAACAAAGTTCTACTAAAGTTTTTTTTTTTCAACACGCTCGCAATAGGTGTTTTTTTAAAAGCCACTCGTGTTTACCCTCGGCTTGCGTATGACTACACTGGAACCTTTCAGACGTAGGGTAGTCGACTATTCGAGCTGTTCTAATTGTTAAACATTATTAAAAACAAAAACACTGTGTTTGCTCCAGACACGTATACAGGATTATTTGCGGACACACCTCACGCGTTTTCGAAACATGTTTGCTTCCTGCTTGTAACATGTATGCAGTCAGTTCTCATTTGACCAATGTAGCACGACTGTCATACGGGGAAAAGGAATACTACTCACCATAATTCCTGCATACTGTCTTTTTGTACGATGTACTGGGAGTGTGACCGTGACTTTAGGGCTCCTATGACAGAGAAAATATACACAAAAATCATAAATGTCAATTATTTCTTGTTACGTCAAGAACATTTTGGATCTCAATGTTACGACTAATGGGACATGTGGCTTTGGAAAGCTCCACAACGTAATAAGACGTTGCGCTCGACCCCTTCCGATTTCTAAAAAAAATTCATGGCCTTTTGTCCCAATGTCCGTAGCCATGCCCTGAAATATTTTTGGCGAAAAAATTTTTTGATGACGTGAGCGCGGTTTGAACTTTTAAAAACAGCGTGAAACTAGGCATCACTCAATAATTGATGAAAAATCAGCTTTTTAGTGAAACACCTAGCAATATTTTTTCTTAAATTTGCACGGCTTTCGACTCACAATGTGGTTGGGCTTGTGAAGTTTTGTTTAATTTAAATATTTTTTAAAACACTACAAACATTTGAAAATTTTAACATTTTTGTTATTTTATTAAAAAATATCTAACTGCTCCCAGGACTTGATATAACTATTTACCGGCTGCCCTGCAGGTATATAATCTATAAAAAAAATTTAAAACCGCTCAATGAAATATCTTGCAGTAAACAAAAATCCTGAAGTTGCAAAAAAGTGCGTTTTGACGCATAAACAGCCGCTTATTTCACCCTGAGGTGGTCCAAGTAAAAATACAAAATATGGTGCGTTTGGAAGAACAATCGATAATCTTTTGATTCTGAAAGTTTAATCAAAGTAATTTTTGTTTAAAGCGAAAAAACAATTTTTGAAGTTGAGCTCTCGCACCACAATTCACGTCGCTTCTTAACGCCTCTTCGCCGCACAGCACGCCACCTGCGACGATAGCTGGCGCGATTAGGTCCAAAGAAAGAACGGAGTTTTCTCCCGCTTCCCCTTGTCCGTCTTTCCGGCTGCAAGGGAAGAAACGGCGGGTATCGTGTAATAATCGTAGGTGCCGCCAGCGCGTAGCGTTAGCAGGCCCGTTGTGCCATTTGTACCCGAGGGCGGCTCGAAACGCGATGCGTAAACGACGGGCGGCATCAAGTGACCAGGACTTCTCCATGCCATGTCATAGGTCCCACGGCCACCTCCGATTCCTAAAATAAAATTGATGGCTCTTCACCGTAACGTTTGTGGTGCCTCTCTAACACATTTTTATGACGAAAAACAAATTTCATGGGGTGATGGCGGTTTGAACTAGTTAAAGGGGGATGGAACTACGAGTCATTCAATAATTGATGAAAAGTAAGATTTTTTTTACGGAACACCGGAATATTTTTGCCTAAAAACCCTACGGTATTTGGACTGCTATGTAATAAGGATCATGGTCATGGAATTTGGTATGCTGGAAGCAGCTTTAAAAAAATAAGGAATATATGAGAATTTTAGCATATTTTTAGTTTTGTTACAAACTATGGCTTTGCTGCATGAGACTGTAAATACTCTTATTGACAGCCCTGTAGGTATACTGTACACAAAAAAGGTTTCAGGCCATAGAACTAAATATCTTGCAGAAAAAAAAAACTAAATTTGTGCAAAATTGCGTTTTGCCGTTTAAAGAACCGTCAATTCTGCCTTGAGGTGGCCCAAAGAAAAATAGGTAACATGGTGACTTCTACAAAAGAGTTTATTTCCTTTTGTTCTTGAAAGCTTAATTAAAGTAATTTTGTTGTAAAGAGGAAAAAAACATTTTGAAGTTGAGCTTTCGCGCCGCAACCTGGCGTCGTTCCTTGCGTCTCTTCCCTGCACAGCACGCCACCGTCGAGCCCGGCAAAGCGTGCGACGGTGTCACGGTGTGCGCACGCAGGTAGAAAGCAGGACCTCGAGTTGTCGGGTACATCTTGGTGGGAAGAGGTTTTTTTCTACTCTTGTTGCTTTATGGCTTTTCCTATTTTGACCGTTTTGCGCGGCTGTGTCCTCCTGTGGACTTCCACTGTCTTGATATCAACAAATGCTTAGCGCTGCCAGGTAAGAGCATCCGCTAGTAAGCTAGCTGTTTCTTACGTACACATCGCAATCACTCTCTCTTCTCGACGTCAGGACAGATGTAGACAGCAACACAAAAGCCCCTTGAACGGGCAATCTTATACGACGAGGCGATGTGGTGTTTAACGAATGCGCGCAGTTGGAGGCTCACGCCTCGTTTGTGTTTAAATCGGATTTGAAACGGCAAATTCTTGCGTCGCTGAATAGTTCCGCTTTTCACCGCAGTATGCGTGACAGCTAGATTTCGCGGCGATATTATCGCGTTTCCCTTTTAGGAGAAGTCCACGTCAACTGATGCCGCCCGTATTAGGCATCGCGTTTCGAGCCGCCCTCGGGTACAAAGGGCACAACGGGCCTGCTATTGCTGCGCGCTGGCGGCACCTACGATTATTACACGATACCCGCCGTTTCTTCCCTTGCAGCCGGAAAGACGGACAAGGGGAAGCGGCAGAAAACTCCGTTCTTTCTTTGGACCTAATCGTGTCAGCTATCGTCGCAGGTGGCGTGCTGTGCGGCGAAGAGGCGTTAAGAAGCGACGTGGGTTGTGGTGCGAGAGCTCAACTTCAAAAATTGTTTTTTCGCTTTAAACAAAAATTACTTTGATTAAACTTTCAGAATCAAAAGATTATCGATTGTTCTTCCAAACGTACCATATTTTGTATTTTTACTTGGACCACCTCAGGGTGAAATAAGCGGCTGTTTATGCGTCAAAATGCACTTTTTTGCAACTTCAGGATTTTTGTTTACTGCGAGATATTTAACTGAGCGGTTTTAAACATTTTTTATAGATTATATACCTGCAGGGCAGCCGGCAAATAGTTATATCAAGTCCTGGGAGCAGTTAGATATTTTTTAATAAAATAACAAAAATGTTAAAATTTTCAAATTTTTGTAGTGTTTTAAAAAATATTTAAATTAAACAAAACTTCACAAGCCCAACCACATTGTGAGTCGAAAGCCGTACAAATTTAAGAAAAAATATTACTAGGTTTTTCACTAAAAAGCTGATTTTTCATCAATTATTGAGTGATGCCTAGTTTCACGCTGTTTTTAAAAGTTCAAACCGCGCTCACGTCATCAAAAAATTTTTTCGCCAAAAATATTTCAGGGCATGGCTACGGACATTGGGGCAAAAGGCCATGAATTTTTTTTTGGAAATCGGAAGGGGTCGAGCGCAACGTCTGGGACGTTTGACATGGAATGAGCCAACTTGTGAAAGTCTTATTTTTCTTTTCCTCGCTTCTGGTTATCTTGAAAAAAGGAAGTAAAGTCGGGCGTGAGTAATGGCAGATAATTTATTTTTATTTTCTGACAAAAACGCCCAGTTCGGAATTAAATAACGGAGTGAGTTACTTCCAATGAGCAGAGAGGCCCGTTGTTGTTTCACGAACTGGGAACAGAGCCTTTGGAAAGAAGCGCTCAATTAGATATAATTTACGGGACCACTACCGCTTGGCCGGAAGAAACCCGATGAATTATTGGGCATCCAATACTGCACGCATCGGGGTCATTGATCGAAAATGAGCGATGAGCTCCGCAAGCATTGGTATAGTGCCAAGATGGCATCGCTGGGCTCTATCTCCCAAACGGTTTTAAACGTATGGCTCCCAACTTTACTTAAATTAGGCCGTAGACTTTCCCGTTTTAGCCAAAAAAACACCGATAAACACCCGTCTGTGTACAAAATACGAACAAGGTTTAAAATCGAAAAACACCGGTCAGCATTCGTTGGTTTCATAAATAAGATATTTGTTAAATCCCTGAACATAAATTTCTGGAAGTTTCTGGTCCAAATAGAACGGTTACTTTCTCAAAACCCTCCCTTCTTAGACTTGAACACTTAAAATTTTATGTTAGTTTATTTACCGATAATCAATGTTTCCAGCGTCCCTCTATAACAAGTCACAAAAATACACCGATATTTAAAAAATAAATAAACACCAAAGAATACCTGCCAATTTCCCTTATAAATAAACACCGGAAAATCGAAGGCCTACATATATTAGGGATGATCAGTGCAGTTTGCTTTGGCGTGAAGAAATTGACGTTTTTAGCATTTTTAATGTTGTGGAGTTGACCAAGGCACGGAACTTCGATGACTTGCTTTCGTGAGAAGAACAGTTTTTGTGCAGTCAGTGATAACCATTCACTCCTCGCTTCGCGCGTGGCCCTACACTGGAGGCCAGGCGACTTTTTCTTTATTTGTTTCACTTTATCGTTACGATTCAGACTTCTGGCTTCAGCCAGATTGGCTCGAATGGATTTCCGTGTTATCCCTCAGCTAAATTTGTAAAACGAAACACATCGGGCGGGTCTAACCGCGCTTTGCTTGGAGGTCCCTATAAAATATTCAATTAGTTGGTGTTTCTAAAAAAAAAAAAAGTACGTTTGTAAAATGTGCAATCGAGTTTGCTGTCTTATAAATTGCTTCTCAATGCAAATGCGACGAGTCAAACGTTCCGTAACTTCACACGCTCAAAAAAAAAAACATTCTGGAAGTTGGTTATGTTTAGTAAATGTGAGTTTGCTTCCAGAGCGTTTTGAGACGTATGCTTCAGAGCGAGCCCAATGGCGTCAGCCTCTTGCAACCACTTTGCAGCTGGTTGCTTACACGAGTTGCCATATACACGCAGCGTATACAGGCCTCTCTCGTAAAGGTGTATCACACGACGGACCAAATTGCTGTTTTGGTCCGCGGGCCGCGCATCACGTGATCTTGCGTCACCGGTCTTCGAGGTCCGCCGGCGGTCCTCGGCCCGCGCTTCTGAGAAATGCCAAGCGACTTTTCTCGCCCGGACCTTGGCGGCGGACCGCGGCGTTTTTAGTATAATTGAAGCGCTAAGTCTGGCAACAAGCTGACTTTTGTTGTTTGGATTGGAATCCAAATCCAAAGTTGTTTTCTTTTGGCGCCAACTGTTGAAGACGAAAAAGACGAACCTTTTGTTGTGCGACGAAAAGAGTTGACTATGCAGATTAAGATCTTTCCTGCAGATCCAGGGCTTCATCCAGCATGCCCTTTTTGGTTCACTTAAGTCCTCCTCGTCCTCAATAGTCAACGCCAAGGCCACCGCGGCCAAACGTCTCTTTCGTTCAACCTCCATCTTGGCTCCTTACAAATAGCCTCAAAGCAGCTCGCTGCATGCGTTTGGCGGAGCTGTGAGGTCGAGGGTTAGACCTGCCCGTTCGCTCTGTCGTCTGCTCTTTTGGTCCGCCGTGTGGATGCTCATTGCAGCCGGGCGGCCCGCGGGCCGCGCATCACGTGATCAATCGGTCCGCGGCGCGGTCCGTCGTGTGGATACACCTTTAGCGACGCAAAGAGTTTGATAGAGTTAGACTGGCGGTTGCAGAGAGACAGAGAAAGAGAGCGTAAGCAATAGCAATTGACAAATCACTTTATGTGTCACGGTGTCAGACAAACTAAAAATTGAGGCTCAGTTTATATTTCAATTGAATGACATGGAAAATTGCTTTGTTGGTGACGATAGATGAGTTAGGAGCCGCGTTAAGAAAGCCATGGCGTGTCGTGTCCCGGGAATATTGTTACTGCTGATATTGCGCAATTTCCGAACACCCAAGTTGTCGGTAACAACATGAAGTTCCAGTCTGATTTACCCACCGGCGCAAGGGTTCCTCTTTCAAAGCTGGTGCCGTGACGTGGGTCGCGCCTCACTGGTGGAATGCGCCTGAGATAGACGGTGGCGCTGTTGTCATTGATTAAGGTGATATCTCCCAGACACTGATCTTTATTGCAGTAGACTGGATCCCGAACTGCGGCCTCGGCCGCTGGGGCCGAGTGTCGCCACAGGCGACCAATGATTTACACCACCAAATGCATGGGACTCTATGGGAAAAACGCGAAAAAGTGCCCTTTCCCACGTTTCTAAGCTGTTGTCGGCACTGAAACTTTTTGGCTGCTTTTCGATAAGCCCGTCAAATAGCTTGCGTACAAACATTAAGACTGAAAATCCCCGCAGTTCTTATAAATAAATATTTTCTGGTCGAAAGCTGCTCCACTGGGCGAAAAATGTAGTCCAGCTCAATGAGGCGAGAGTTACCTAGAGTTACCGCGGAGTCGGTGGCGGTTTCGTTAAGTTGGGTTTAGCAGTCGACAAGCTCGAAGGCTTTGCTACACGGAATTCGCTCACTACCGGAAAGCCGCTCTCAAGATGAAACTTCTTTGACATTCATCAACTTCTGGGCTTTTGCGAGGACAGTCTCACTGACGGCCAGTTGCTTTTGCTTATTCCACTACGAGAGCAAGCTTGCCAGCTATGCCGTAGGTGCTCCGGTACGTTCGAACGTTTGACAAATACCGATTTGACCTCCAAACATCCGGCATAAGGATCGCAGCACACCGCAAAATACTCGCCTCGGAGCACAGCGTGCATGCTTCAGTATTCTTACTTTTGTCCGTTTCTCCCATAGACTTGCGTGTATTGCCTGGAGTCAAGCAATGCCCGCCGGTGGTGACACCGACGGGCTCCCGATCCGCTATCCAGCCTACTACAGTAGAGATCAGTGCTCCCAGCCCTTGCAATTGGCCAATAGGTTGATGTCTTCACAGCAGTAGCCTATCTTGATCTTAAAAGAGGAGAAGATGAGAGATGAGGAGACGTTGTCGTAGGTGATGTTGGCAGACGTTCGAAAGCCTGAGTTCCGCATCGTCTAAGAGGGTCCCTGTCAAGCAACAAAGATTGGGTACAAATCTTACAAGTCCACTCTAGAAAAATCTGGAGCGTCTGTTTTCACGCAAAGCACTAGTGAGGGCCAATCCCAGTGCATGCCACCGCGCGGACTTCTCTCTTGTTACGCCGAAACATATTTTCTTTCTCGTTACGCACCGACCTCCCAGCGCAGACTGCAGCGATTGGCTCTCCGATGTGTTTTCGAGGAAACCGCGATCAGTCCAGAACTGTTAAACTGCGCAACATGCGTCGAAAGCTTTCAATTCATATCTACAACGAGATAAACCGTGACCAGTCCAAATTCTTTGACCCATTCTTTTCCAAGTTGTACTCAATACAATTTTCGTAATGACTCTTATATAACATCTCGATCAGGGACATACTATGGAACACATCAATTAGCATACGTAGCTAATGTATTAAACAAAAAATCCACCCCTTGCATCAATTATGCAGGACTGTGGCTCGAGGCAGAGCCGTGTATAGAGAGAGTTTGGTCAATGGGAGGCACGGGGAGAGCCAGGGCGTGCACCAGACTCAGAAAGAGGGCTTGACATGCTCCCTTGACCAACCAGAAGCCAAAAAGAATCCCCTATCGGTGATAGCGAGATACAGTGTTATACCCCATTCACACGGTCAACATGAAGGTACCTTTAACATAGGTCCTGTAGCGGCTCAAAGCCACACAGCTCGCCGCACGCGAGAACGACCGTGTCACTTCTTCATTGAAGACGATTGAATTTTACTCCCGCTAGGGGAGACAAAGAAAAGAGATCGACGAAGAAGAAGAATAAAGGCAGTTGAGATCTGGCACGCAAGCTTTCAGGTCGTTCTTTCTCGGACCTCGCTCGCCACCTCAACATTGGTGACCCGGAACTTGGCAGCAGCGCCATGACCTCGCCACAAGAGCACGATCCCCTGTCGGTTTCCACCGTCAACATCAAGTTACCGCCCTTCTGGACCTCTGATCCAGAGCTGTGGTTTATTCAGGTGGAATCACAATTCGCCACACGACGCATCACGGCAGATCTCACAAAATACCACCACGTGGTGAGTAGTCTGCCGCCCGCTACAGCGTGTGAGATCCGGGATTTGTTGTTCGCTCCACCCGCGGAGGATGCGTACAAGACGCTCAAAGAGACCCTCATTCGAAGGGTTACCCCTTCAGAACCCCAGAGATTTCAGCAACTTCTTCGCGAAACGGAGCTCGAAGACCGCACACCGAGTCAGCTACTCCGTCAAATGCAACAACTGCTCGGCACCAGGACGACGGATCTCGACAGTATAATGCTTCGAGAACTCTTCCTCCAGCGGCTTCCTACAAACGTGCGGATGGTACTCATCTCCGCCGGGGAAACGAACCACTCCAAATTGGCTGAGCTCGCCGACAGGCTAATGGCCGTGCCCTCTTCCTCTGTCTCAGCCGTGCAAGCGGAGCCGGCTACTTCTGACCAGTTGCAAGACATCCGAGATGAAATATCGCGCCTGGCCGTCACAGTAGCGACACTGCAGGAGTCTGTTTCCCACCAGTCTAACCAGACTACCAAGCCGCGACCACAACAGCAGCAGAAGGTATGCTGGTATCACCGCAAGTACGGTAACGCCGCACGCAACTGCGTACCACCCTGCGAGCACGTGTCGGGAAACGGCCGGGGCCGGCACTGAGGGCGACCAGTGCCTCCGCCTTGCCAGAGAGTCGTCCCTCGATCTTTTTCCTCACCGACCGCGACAAGGGCGTTCGTTTCCTTGTTGACACGGGCGCAGAGGTGAGCGTGATCCCGGCGTCGTCTGCCGATCGGAAACACCCGAACTCGTCTCCCCTGCAAGCCGTGAACAACACGACAATCGCCACTTACGGGAACCGCTCTCTGTCCATCGACCTGGGCCTCAACAAGACGTTCCGCTGGGTATTTATAGTGGCCGATGTAAAGTTTGCGATCCTCGGAGCAGACTTTCTTCGGAACTTCGGCCTTTTAGTGGACGTGCGCAACAGACGGCTCCGAGATCCCGTCTCGCAAACGGCCGTGCAAGGCAAGCTTTCTAGGCACCCCCATTGAGCCCCACACTAATAGGACCATCGGGCACTGCCCGCTTCACGGCAATCCTACAGGAATTCCCTGATTTGACGCGCCTTCCGCAAGCAGACTCGGCTGTGAAGCATGAAGTACGTCATTACATTACCACCACAGGCCCGCCCGTCCACGCACGGCCCCGTCGTCTATCGCCGGAGAAGCTACGGGTAGCTCGTCAGGAATTCGACCACATGCTCGAGCTCAGGATAATCCGCCCATCATCCAGTCCCTGGGCATCCCCACTGCACATGGCGCCAAAGTCTACACCAGGAGACTGGCGCCCGTGCGGAGACTATCGAGCACTTAACAGAGCGACAGTTCCTGACCGCTACCCGGTTCCACACATTCACGATATTACCACGAACTTACACGGCGCCACAATCTTCTCTAAAGTGGATCTGGTTCGAGCCTACCACCAAATCCCCGTGGCAACAGAAGACGTTCCTAAGACGGCCATATCAACACCGTTTGGCCTATTCGAGTTCCTCCGGATGCCGTTCGGCCTATGCAACGCAGCGCAGACATTCCAGCGCTTCATCGACGGTGTCCTGCATGGCCTTGACTTCTGTCACGCCTACCTCGACGATGTACTCGTTGCTAGCAGATCGCCGGAAGAACACGAGGAACAACTGCGCACCGTTTTCCGGCGGCTGACTGAACACGGCATCGTGGTGAACACCGCGAAATGCGAGCTCGGTGTACAGGAGTTGGCTTTCCTCGGCCACCTCATCTCAAGCTCGGGAATTCTACCAACTCCAGGGAAGGTCGAAGCCATTCGAGAGTTTCCCCCGCCAAACTCGAAACGTCAGCTCCGCGAGTTTCTCGGGCTGGTAAATTTCTATCGCCGCTTCGTTCCCCAGTGTGCGGCCATCCTGCACCCTCTTCACAGCCTCTTGGCGGCACCAGGGAGCCCAACCACTGCACTTCACTGGACCGATGAGGCGACAGACGCTTTTCGACGAATCAAGAACTGTCTCGCGGATGCTGCACTCCTCGCCTACCCTCAGCCAGGGGTGCCACAATGTGTCATGGTCGACGCTTCAGATACAGCCGTCGGAGCCGTTTTGCAACAGCTCAGCAACGGAGTATGGCGACCAACTTCATTCTTCTCCAGGAAGCTGACACCTACTGAGCGACGCTACAGCACATTCGGGCGCGAACTACTCGCCATCTTCGCCGCAATCAGGCACTTTCGCCATTTCCTCGAAGGCGTAGACTTTTTCATACTAACCGACCACAAACCCTTGACCTACGCCCTCCGTTCTCTCACCTCAGATGGCAGCGCCCATACAGCACGTGAACTGCGTCAGATGGCTTACATCTCGGAATTTACGACGGACATTCGCCACATTAAAGGGGTAGACAACGCCGTGGCGGATGCGCTATCACGTAACCCAATCAACGCTCTCAACTCGCCCCCGGGATTCGACTTAAGAAGACTGTCGCTAGCTCAGCGTGGCGATCCAGACTTGAGCCAGCTGCAATCTACGAAAAACGCACTAAAGCTGCAGTGGTTGCCTCTCACCGGAGCGCAAGACAAACTGTGCTGTGATTGTTCCACAGGTAACCCCTGCCCTTTTGTGCCCTCCAGTCTCCGCCGGGATGTCTTCACATCACTGCACATGCTGTCGCACCCAGGAATCCGTGCGACACAGAAGATGGTGACTTCCCGTTTCGTCTGGCCCGGGATGAACAGAGACGTCCGACAATAGACTCGAGAGTGCCTGTCCTGTCAACGAGCGAAAGTGCAGCGTCACATAGTCACACCATTGGCAAGTTTCCCAACACCGGACGCTCGATTCGACCATGTCTGGACATAGTCGGACCGCTGCCGCCCTGTCAAGGTCAGGCGTACCTGTTGACGTGTGTCGACCGTTTCACGCGTTGGGCGGAAGCAATTCCGATTCCCGATATCACTGCCGAAACAGTCACTCGCGCCTTCCTCCATGACTGGCTCTCTCGTTTTGGCGTGCCTTCTACTATCACAACGGACCGAGGCAGCCAATTTGAATCCACCCTCTTCAGTGCCTTTACTCAGCTCATTGGCACCACCCGTGTAAGAACCACGGCCTACCATCCCATGAGCAATGGCATGGTGGAGAGATTGCATCGCCAACTCAAGGCAGCCTTGATGGCGAACCAGGAGCACTCCTGGATGGAAGCGCTTCCTCTCGCCCTCCTGGGCATCAGGACTGCATACAAAGCAGACATCGGCTGTAGCGCAGCTGAGCTTGTCTACGGAACGACGCTGCGTCTCCCCGGCGAGTTCTTTTTGTCCAACCAAAGGGAAGTCCAGATCAACCCCGGCGACTACGCGTCTCGGCTCCGCAGCATTATGGGCAAGCTTCGTGCTACACCCCCGCGTCAGCCAACGACACGGGCCATTCATCTGACCACAGACCTCGCATCCTGCACGCACGTGTTTGTGCGACACGACGCGGTGCGACGATCACTTCAGCCCCCGTACGATGGACCGTACAAGGTTCTGCGTAGGGGCGATAAGATGTTCACAATCGACAGGCGCGGTCGTCGGGAGGTCGTGTCAGTTGACCGTTTAAAACCGGCCCACATGGACCCCTTCGGAACCACGGCAGCCGCCCCCGCCGTGAACACACTCCTTGCCAGACCGCCGGCTCCATCTACGGAGCTCCCGAATAGACCCCCGCTGCCCCCGCCAACTAGCATCGGCGCAGCACACGCGCTGTGAACGGCGCACCAAAGCCCCCTTCGCCTCAATTTGTGACCTCCTTCATCTTCGTGTGCATCTCGCACGAGATCCACCTGTTCACGGGAAAGGTGGTCGTGTTTGCCATTCCAGCCGACTGGAGGTACATGGTCCGCAACCTCTCCATCTTCTTCCTGATCCTCATTCCCATCGGCATGCATGATGTTTTACACAACGTTTGCCTTGGTTTGTCGAACTAAACCGGACTGTAACGAGATCTATGCGTAGGTCTCGTTTGTGCCAATCAATTCATACATTATCCTGAGGAACATCAGTGGCCTACTGAGGACCAGGTACAGCACCTTCTTTGCCTGGCTTGGCAAGATCTCGCTGGAGCTGTTCATCGCGCAGTACCACATCTGGCTGGCGGCCGACACCCATGGCGTGCTAGTCCTGGTGCCAGGCTACCCCGTTCTGAACGTCATTGTGACCTATTATTTTCTTTTTTTTTTCTTTTTCGCAATGAATTCGCTCGCGCACTCACTAGAGGGGGAGTGTTGTAGCGGCTCAAAGCCACACAGCTCGCCGCACGCGAGAACGACCGTGTCACTTCTTCATTGAAGACGATTGAATTTTACTCCCGCTAGGGGAGACAAAGAAAAGAGATCGACGAAGAAGAAGAATAAAGGCAGTTGAGATCTGGCACGCAAGCTTTCAGGTCGTTCTTTCTCGGACCTCGCTCGCCACCTCAACAGTCCCTCTGCTATCGGCGAATCAGCCCGTACTTTTGGGTCGCGAGCACACGACACGCGCGGAAGATCGTTGATTGATTGGCCTGCAGAGAATAAAGATCCCTTAGCTAAAGGTACCTTTACGGTCGTGTGAATTGTATATGGGTTTAATAAGCGCGTAAGAGGTAAATGTAGTAACCGTTCATGATTGAAATAAGGATGCACGTGATATTTCCATAATGATCATGCAAAGAGATGTAAAAAGCGAATGTACCGCTCGAACTCTGCACTGTTAGCAAGTCCCGTGTATTTAGTGAATATTTGGGGTGAAAAACACGCTATTTACACAAATTACCATAAATTTACACGTTGAGTAATGAGTAATTCGTTCAAAAATCATGCGAGGTTGTAAAAAACGTGTTTTGGTTCGGTTATACACGCACAGCCGTATAGCCGACCTCGAAAACACGCATCAGCCCCGGCGACGAACGCAGCATTGCCGGCTATCGAAGCATCGGAATGCTTGGGGACACACCTAGAAAGATCCGTGAAGACAAATGCCGCGGAAAGAAACATGTCTCGGAGACAGAGAGGCACCAAATGCAATTGCGGCATGTCGGGGGACGGGGCGAACCAGGAGCTTTCGGCGCTTACCGTGCTCGTTGCCATTTTTTTCTGGTCGATGGCAATGCGGCTTCCCTGTTGTCGCCGAGGTTTGTATTTATTTTAGGGGTCTTGATAATAGTTCCTCACACACCACAAATACAGTTATGGGTGTAATTACTCCTTATAAACAGTTAAAATGGATATAAAAAGCGTGCCCTCGATCTGAACACGTAACATTGCAGTTGGTTTCGTTTTGGCTTCAACCCTTCAACTGCAAGCGAAGGTGCCGCCGCTTCCCATGCAACCTCCTCAGAATTTACGGCGCTCCGGGGTGGCCAGTGTTGCTGCATCTGTAGGTCATCTTTAAGTTAGAGCTGACAGAAAAAATCTGGCCACGGCGCAACGCCGATGTACGCTGGAAGCGAGAGCCGGTTTGCTTTCGTTGTTTTTGTATGGTCGGAGCAAATCTGGCAACAACGCACGCTGTTTTGCTTCGACGGGAAACCAGCAACAACGCACGTTGTTTCGCTTCGACGGAAGCCAGAAGCTCCGCTGTTTGCGAACACATGTAGCGAGGACGTGACCGGAGAAGTGCCCCTGTGATGTTCCCGGAAGACGGAAAGTGTCATTCGTAATCGTCGTGTGTGCTTTGAAAGCGAAGGAGTCGCAGGATCCACGAGTGCGCGACCACAAGCCAAGGTTCACGACAGCGCTGCGTTGAGTGCGGCGATCTCGTTCTGTTTGGTGCAACACGGCGATGCGAGTAGAGCTGAAACGTTCGTGGTGTGTGGTGCGGTGCTTGAAGCAGAAAGCCACATTAACCCGGAGCGCAAATTGGTTGTTGTGGCGTTGAGTTTAACGGGTTCAGTTCCGTCGGCGTCAGCTGATCCAGTCCAGCTGGGGCGAGCGTCTTTAAAAGTAAATCTTCCTTAGTTCCGTTTCAAAATGTGGAAGTATCCCGACGGATAGCGTGAGTAAAAAGCTGCGGGTATTTTCAACAAAATTACGTCGTTTTAATTGAACAATGGACTCCTGATTGTTGTCCTAAATCTGCCGTTTTTATGCTTCGTGTTGGACTGCGTTCGCACAGCGACGCACACCGCTCGAGTAGATGATTAGGTCCTGCAAATGACCGGTTATGCAGAATTTCAGAAAAACTTAAGTCACCACCGATATTTTCCTGTATATCTCGTGTGAATTTGTTGCGCACATCATGCGGTGTGAATAAATTGGGCAAGATTTCCAACCTGCCCACAGATGCATGAACTGAGACCATTTTTTACGTTGTGAACATAGTGCTTTCCTTTTTTTGGGAAGAGGCGTTGGTGCATTTATTATGGTATAATCGCTTGAGAGTTGAGAAGTCGGAGAAAGCGAGCAAGCTTTCCCAACTTGTCTCTTTTTCTCTCTGGCGCTGCCCCTAGTTTCTAAAGTTTCAGTTTCAGTAGGCAATGGCATACCTACTAGCAGGTACAAACTGCTCTAAAGTAGGTAAAAGGCGGGGAGGTCAGGACGGTGCGCTTTTCGCAAGGTGACGGTAAATGCTTTTGCGAGGTATGCGGAATATGCAAGCGATTTTGTTACGCCCGTTGTTTGCGTCTCTCCAGCAAAAGGAATAAGATGATCTACAAAGGCGCAATCACAAGCCAAAATTTACGATAACAGTGCGTTTGCTTCGGTGGTCCGTGTAGTTGTATTTTACACTGCTTCCTGCAACACCGTGTCATGACGAAGAGGTGGAACGGTCACGGTTTGTGCTAGCCTACCGGTTGACAGAAACCCGCATCGGCACCGAGTGCGCTTGAGGCTGTTGATGCTCAAGCCTTTCATCCGCGGCTTGTCGCCAGCTGCTCCTGCTGCTCAACGGTGAGGACGCGGCGAAGTGACCTTTGAAGTAAATGTAAATCCTCGTTCATCCAGTTATCCGGTGTCAAAGTGTGGAAGATGTCCAACGTGTACTGAGGGCGGGAACTGCGAGCATTTTGCCTTGCTTTTATAACCGAAACCAGAGCAACGAGATAACTGCCTTGCGTACTCCAAAATGACGAAAGCAATATGTTTCGACAGGTCGAGTACGTCACCGGGGATGTAGGCGAGACGGTGCGCACTGTTTAAGCGCTTGCAGTATCCAAGAGTGGTACCCGGAAACCGACGTCAAAAGAGAAGGAGCTCGCGATTCAGCATAATGCTGTGTTACGGGCCCGTGAATCTTCGAAGTTCGGGGCGGTGGCGGTGTAGAAAAAGACGCATCAGCGCCACACCAGTTATCACGAATAACACCGGTCACAAACTCCCGAGCCCCACCGCTCCACTCAACACTGACACGACATACGACAACAAACTGCATCAAAACGCCCCAAAAGTGAAGGCGTCTGCTCCCGTACTGCAACTAGCGGAAGTGAAGTGTTGGGCGGATGTCCCTTCAAAAGAGTATATAAAAATGCTTTGCGCAACGATCATTGTCATTTATTATTGAATACATAATGATAAAATCCCCAATAACTTATTTTTCTATCTGATTCCAGCTAGCCGGACTGCTCATAACACTGGCTAAGCAAGAAAATAACAAATAATTGAACTTTTTCTAGACCGGTTTAATATTTAATGTTAATACATCGTTATCTTTTGCAACGGATTAAGATTATAGATTTTGCCTCCACATGTTTTAAGTGCAAACAGATTTTACACACGGCTGTCCTTTCCGCCGTGTTTTGTGTGTTCTTCTATAAATCTGTAACGGTCAGCGACCAAAGAGCTCACCCGCACACGTCAAGCTTATATATCCTCGCGGGGAAATGAGCGTGTCGAATAGGAAAGTGTCGGGAGTATTGTCGTAGTAGTGATTGTGATGGTATATAATGTCGGTGCTGTATAATATGTGGTTCTTCTGATGTCTCTATGATGTATGTGTACTGCTACGCGCGATCATTCGTAGAGTACAAAACAATTATTTTTTTACAAGCTGCTAGAAATCTCTACTAGGGTAGCGCAAGGTACCTATATGTTTCAGATATTTACTTGAGTTATATGTCCACGTAAGTTCGGCATTCGTTTGTCTGTCTAGCAGTTGCATTGTATCAGTGGTTGGAGCTACCAGCGTCCCTACTCCTAGGTGGCACGAGTCGTTACCTTATTCCAATATTTCAGCTTGGTCGAGTCATTTATCTACTTGAAGTTCGAAGCGTTTGTTCCTCTCTATCTGTCTAGCAATCCCGTCGCAGCTACCGTCGTCGCTGACGGCTGACGCACGTGCTTTCGCACGTAGCGACGTCGGCTGGTCTAACGCAGCGATGAAGTTTATGAGTTTCGTCCGCTTAAAAGCCGACGACAGAGTAGGCATATGGAAGTTGCGCAGGATATCGGAGCGTAAAGGTGAGCTGAGGCCGGGGCTACGGCGGGGTACCAGCGGGGCGGCGCCGTCCTCCGTAGCCGTTCTGCGTTAGTCACCTCGTCCTTGCTCTACTAGGCATGATGCTAGCGATTGGAGACTGTATTTACTGCGCATAAAAGACATCGAACGAGAGCAAGCGTGTCCTGTGTGCTCTCACCGCTTCGCCTGTTCTCGGCTGCTGGCCGCCATGTTTTATAATAAACACGCTATGCCCTGTTTCGTGGAAGGCAGACACGGTGTATCGTGTTAAGTTTACACGGCACCTCATGTGAAACGAATAACGCAGATGGCTGCGTGTAAAACGAACACGTTTCGACGTGTCCGCTATGGGACAACGGTTTACACGCTTGGACGTGTTATTTTTGCTAACAGTGTGGTTCACTCGAACAGAGCGTGACCGCATGGACAGCAGATTCCCGGCCCTAGGCACCTGGCGTACGGATTATGTCGATCGTTCCGCTTGTCGCGCTCTTCCGCCATGATTTTTGGATGACCGTGATTGATCATCACGCGCACCATATTTGCAATCACCGAGAGTTACTCGCTCTTAAAAAAGTCTGTGCGTCTATTTTCACGCACAATACTTGGAGAATCAATCACCGCAACTTACGGAGGTAGCTCAGCGAATGACGATGCCGAAACATATGTTTAGACCAAAAAACGCAGTCTGAGTTGTGACATTAAGCAATGCAAAACGTCACGCTTGCATTGCTTAATGTCACAACTCAGACTGCGTTTTTTGGTCTAAACATATGTTTCGGCATCGTCATTCGCCGAGCTGCCTCCGTAGGTTGCGGTGATTGGCTCTCCAAGTATTGTATGTGAAAATAGACGCACCTTTTTTAGAGTGTAACGATGCACTTATTAAGTTTGTTCTTCCGACCACCGCCAGGTATTATTTCGGCTTCTGGTTAGCCACATTCGAATTTGTGAGGACGCCTGAAACACGCCCAGCATGCTTTCGGCCATTGTCACCTCCTCATTTACCTATCCTTCCCAATGAATGGTCAAACTCTCTGGTACCGTAACACTGCTCTGGCTCGAGGCAGAGCTTTGCTAACATAAAGGCTCAACTCATAGGGGACGGACAAAACAGCACCTCTTTCGTGCTGTTTTGTCCCGTCCCTATGTTTATTCTTTCTGTATTTATTTAACCTCACCCAACGCGCTCCCGTCGAACTAAAAAGGCTCCTTCTCTGCCCCGTTAATAAATATTTTAAGGTGACATTCTTTCTTCTTGATGCACGGATGTACGCCATCTTTTTGTTTTATAATCCTGTACAATTGTTCTGAGCACAACTACCGTACATATTGTGAGGAAAGGAAGACGAAGTCTGGAGCTCGGGATCGCCTGAAAAGGGCCCGCGCTCTTCGAACCCTTCTTGCTTTTGCCCGTGCCTATTCTAAATTCACCCTGAAGCTGAGATTGCAGCCAAAGCTTACAAGCGCGAGTGCACGCGCTCCTGGCTTTGAGACATGCATGTTTGTGAGCGAGTACACGGTTTGCGGGAAAATGTTAGAAATAAATTGGGTTGTGTGTATGTTTATACAGCCTTGAACTTGGTGCTTCCTCAAAGGGCGACGAGTCTCCAGCTGTAGATAGAAATTTAGCCAGTGCAGTACAACCGCTAGTACCAGGTCTTTAACGTGCATCACGCAGTAGTGATACACAACCGCACGCCGGTACGATTATCATACAGATCAAAACGGCTCCGGCCTCCCCGGGCAAAGGCCGTAAGAATGCGCTATTCACTCAGCCCGGCCATGCAGTTACTCTAACTGCTTCGATTGAGGCAGTAGCGCTTGTTCATTAGCACACTGGCTTCAAACATAAACACATAAGGAGAATAAGTGGCGGGACAATTGCGCCGGAGAACCTGCAGGGTCGTCGACTCAAACCACCCGCCACCCATTTCTGGTCTGGATGAGCATCGTACCGGGAGTGGTCAGTTTTGCCCCCATCGGAGACACCAGCTGGCTCTTGGGGTTGTTTAACTTTCCGTTGCCGAAATATCGAACAACAAACCAAAGTATTCGCGCAGAAGGTTTTCTACTCAAAAGGAGCAGACGTCATCGCGTTCCGAGGTCCCGTGCGCCGCCTCTGAATGCCTACAAATCCCCGCATTAAGCCACTCCGCCGAGAGTTGGGGATTGTACCACCGTTCCAGCAGAAAATAACATGGCGTCGAGCGACAAGTTCGATGTTGTGTGCAAAAGTCGGTATTTTTCACCCACAACGTGCGATTAAACCAAAGCAATGGCTGTAGCATGGTCGCACAATGCGGGTGGAATTGTGCCGTCATGCCCTAAGGACGGAATTCGCGACGTGGTTAATTCTCATAGCCGTCGTGGTTGGTGTTGTGGTTGTCACAGACGAGCTGCTTTACCAGTGTCCGTAAAGTCGTGGGTAAGTGCCGGTGGAAGTTTACGTCGTCTAACATCACGTGTAGCAACTGGATACTGCCAAGAGTGGTATATCGATAACACGAGTAACGTTCGAAAACGAGTCTCCAAGCACAGAGCACGATGATTCTCCCTTTCGTCGCCAGGAATTCTCCCTTCATCGCCAGGCCAGGGGAGGGGCATTACTGCGTACACCCCTCCTGGCCTTGATTTCCGCGGTCGCCATTTTCGCAAGGCAAAGTTCCGGCTGACCAACATATTCAGCACCTATCTTTGAGCATATTTATGTTTTTGGCGGTTCTTGTTTGACCATACGCGAGTATGTGGCATAAAAGACAATGAGATCAGTCCTACCAAAATCATGACAATGTATTCTGATAGGCGGAGGCAAGTTGAGCTGCCTGTCGTTTGGAGGTCGAAAGCACGCAGACGCCGCTCGCTACTGGAAAACGAGAAGTGCATTCTTGGCGTGACTCCAGGGCTGCCCTCTTCACTCGCTTCTCGCGGCACGGCGGACAGGAAGTCCCGACTTCCCGTCTCCTCACGTCAAGAGGGGAGTGAAGTGTTTTTCCATTCTTCGGGCGGGCGGCGACGACGGCGGACGAGGACAAAATCTCTGCAAAACTTCGCCCATAAAGCTATCGCTTTAAAAGCACGGTGGTGGAAGTTTGAGTAATCAGCATGCACCAAGAGTGCCAAGTTTGACAATGCGACATTGAGATTAAATTTTCTTTAATCGACGGAAATAGGACTAGCGTCGGACTGTTAACGTTGACGTTGTTGGTTTAGAATGCGGCTACTTCAAGCATCCAGCACGCTTACACGCAGTAATCAATGTGGTGATGAACACATCATTCGACGCCATATTACTTTTCGCCGGAGCGATGGGACAATGGACCTTTTCCGAGAAGCGTTCTGCGCACGCGCGAGCGCCCGATGCCAAGCGGCGGAAGTTGAAACCAAAAATCGAGGAAATTCGGAAGGAGGCTGTAGATCAGCGAGTATGCAAAACGTAATTGCAGCATACATATAATTGTGTTACGCAAAAAAAGAAAGCGGACGGAAAGAATAACACGACGCGTTTAAGTGGACGCCACGGATGCCCCACTTGGACGGCGCGTTGGGCCAATACCACCTAGAACACAAGGCCTGCGCATGACGTTTCGTTAGTAGATCCCCGACCCGCCCCAAGCGGCAAACAGACTGAAGCTGACGAGTAGGGCCGCGTCGCAACTACGTCGTATTCACTTCACGGCCTGGCTGTGTGCGTGACTGCCAGGCAGCGCGAGCTGATAGCGAGCTTCCAGTTCATCTGCCACGTGCACGCGAACGCTCCTCGGCCAGGAGCGCGAGCTCAGCACGCGCTCCTGGCTTCGAGACGTTCATTCTAGCGCGCGCGCTCGTTCTGCCGAAGAACGCTTCCAAGCAGCTACCCGGGTATAAACAGCGCCCTCCAAAATGGCGTCCGGTGCCAGCGTCCAGCGTCCAGCAGGCTTTTCAGCCCTTCGCGCAGCAGCTGGCAATTATCACCATGCATTTGACGCTCCACGTAGACGCGTCTAACTTCATCGTATGCTATTGCAACAGACACTCTCGCACGGAGCTCTGTTCTGCATTATCTGTTGCTGCGACGCACGAACAGGCGATGGAACAGACGATGGAACGGGCAATAATGCTCATCCGGGCTAGCTAGGGGGCGCTGAGGGGATCTGCTGGTGATGACGTTTGGGAGGAAACGCGCAGGCCTTGTGTTCTAGGTGGTATTGGTTGGGCACGCCCCGCTGCTCAGAGACGAAGAAACTGGTAGCGTAGCTCTCATTGATCGATTGGTGCACAGGCAGGTCCCTTCCTCGATTTTTGGTTCGTGCAGCCACCGCCTGGTGCCCGTCGGTATGTGAAAAAGGTCCATTTTGTAGGAGGAACAGTTAGTCCTGGGCTCCCTGCAGCAGCCAGGGGATTAGCAAGCATCCGTGACGTGATCCGCTAACTTCGACACACGTTGCCGTCATATTCCTCTCTCCTCGGAAAAATATCGATTCGTATGAGTACGCCACAAGAGCATTGTCGTATGTCAACATTAACGATGTTGGTGAAAGAATGCGAGGACTTCTAAACACACGCCATCGAACTTATTGTGCGACGCCATCTTCTTTCAGCGAACAATGGCTCTATCCTCGGCCACTGTGCCTCGCGCTCTCGCTGAGCACGGGATTTATACTTCGTTTCAGCTCCGGTCCAGACGCAGTCAGCTAGCAACGCGAGCTCCTGGCTTTGCAGCATCCCCGCCAAGCACGCGCTCGTGCAGTGCAAGCACTGTTCTGGGCCACATGCTCGCGCTTGTAGCATCGGCTGCGTCTGGACCAAAGCTGAAACGAAGTATAGCAAGCATCCGTCATGTGGCGCACGTGACCTAGACGCGCGATGACGTTTGCTGCTCTCTGTGGAAGAAAGCTCGAGCCTGGTTCAGACAGTTGCGTTTGACTGCGTTTGACTGCCGTTGCGGCTGCGAGAAAGCAGGACGTCCCTGCTTCTTACGTCACGTGCCAGATAGTTCGCTTCAATTGGACTCCACGCTTCGAAACGAAGCACAGATGTGCCGGTGACTCGCTTTTGGTTCTCGACGCAACGCAGTCAAACACTCAAACGTAAAGGCCGGTTCAGACACTTGCGTTTGAATGCGTTTGACTGCGTTGCATCAAGTACAGAAAGCGAGTCACCAGCACATCTGTGCTTCGCATGAAGCGATAGGATCAGTCAAGGAATCATCTTGGCACGCAATATAAGCAGCGGGGATGTCCTGGTTTCTCGCCGCCGCAACGTCAACGCAGTCAAACGCAACTGTCTGAACCAGGCTTTAATTCCAACCGGCCATAAGGTGCAACCCACCGTGCATGACGTTTTGGCGGTTTCTTGACGGCTTATAACTTTATTTCTATGTATCTTACAATTATAAAATAAATGTCAAAATAAAGAGCTGCTTTTCAACAAGACTTTAATGTCTCGATATTACGGTTATTTTTAGTTGTTAGTTAACTATTCAGCTTTTAATAGACCACAGTCTCTAATATTGAAAAAATATTTCTCGAGCTGTAACGTACCATCGTCCACGATATTTTACGTGAGCGTACAGTTGGATGTAATAAATTAAAGTAAGCAAATAATTGTACAGATAATGTATATTTTAAAATAAAAAATAAAGTTTAAACATGGTACTATTTTATGCCGCTATAAAAACTGAATCGCGTCAGCTAATCAAAAAACGAGACATTAAATTGCTGAAGCATCCTTCGATATTACATTTCACAGAACTTCCCATGATATATATAGACACACCTTAGAAGTATTTATAAGACCTCAAACTTTCCCATTCAGTTACGGCGAGTTGTAGTTTCTTAATATAAAATACAGGTGCCGACGTACGTGTTCAAGAACAGCTCGATGTGCATTTTCGTCGTGTGCCGCTTGGAACGCCACGTGAAAACAGAAAAAGCGCCAGATGTCAGGGTGTCAGTTGCCTGGATGCCCGCATGAGCGAGCCAGAGATGTCAGGACAACAAGCGCGAGCTGCGAGTGCACAACAGCTACCTTTGCGCGCGTTCTACTGTGCGTCGGTATACATACCCGACGAGATCCAAATGAAATGGGCACCATGAAAATGCATTCTGCCATTTCGGATTCCGCCACATATACGAAAACATTGTAATGTTTCCATCACTTGCGAAAATCATTTTCGCAATCAAACTATGCTTGTCGGAATGGTTTGACTATATTTTGTTTTGAAAACCGCCTCGGTTGGCTCTTGCGAGTGGCAATACATATTAAAAAAAGCACAAAGCATTAAATCGTCTCAGTGTCTCTGAGCCAACGCGCTAGCCAATGAGTCCATATCTGTCAGGTTTAAATATCGGCCGAGGTGCCCGCAAACCGACAGAGGCCAATCTGAGATTTCGGTTGCACGTCAAATGATCTCCAGTTAGTCAAAATAAACCGCTATTCTTTTTTATTTTTATTGAGGCGTGGTAAGTGATTTTTGTTTGTTTGACGTTGTGAAGCCCTAATATCTAAATACTTGCTTTGTTTTTAGCCTGTTCGGAGCGCGGCCAACGTTACGGGCTGATGAAGCCTCTGAAGCAGCGCCAGAGCGCGAGGTAGTAGGGGGATTCAACCACTATTTGTTACACCTTTTCCTCATAGATGGCGCAGAATTTTTCCGGAACAAACGAGTTGCATGCTCGCAGCTGCGCATGCAGTTCGGGCGCTCGAGGTGGGCTCGGGCCACGGGCTGTTCGCCGCCGATCTCGAGCCAGATCTTCTTCGCTCTGCGTCGGCCGCTGCCGGAAGCGGCCAACAGGCGGCGCGAGATACGAGCCAGTACATACGTAGATTATAGTGGCTTACAAAACGTAGAATAAGCTCTGATTTGCGAATGGATTCGAAGTTGCAACCACGTTCGAAATTATTGAAAGCACCGGGTTGGGCGTTGCGGCCGTTTGGACCACCACTATTAACACGCAAACGTTGTTTTAAAAAAATATTGTTTATTTTTGGAGCTCAATTAAAGCTAGAAAACAAAAAAATTGTGCGCTCCCAGGATGTGTGGAGTAAAGCCCATCTATCCTGGGAAAAGTGGCGTCATTCATTTTTGTGGAAATGCTCAAGACACGTGCCGCGCGCTACTTCTGGGAAGAACTAGAGCCACTAAATGAGCCGCGCTTAAAGTATCGGCACTCTGTTCCCCAACATTGTTGTGGGCTCCGCCATTTTGGTGCTTGTGCAGAGCAGACGCTACTGCCGATCGTCATGATTCTAAGTGCGACTTTCTCAGCATTTTATTCGATGTTAGGAAGCGCATATAATATTGGTTTGCTATGTCGCGAACTCTTTAAACATTTGAGGAGGGCGGAAAAGCATTTCCTGTGATTTCAGATAAATCTTCAGATACCTGGAAACCATGATTTTAAGCCACAATATGAACAAGTGTCGTTACTCTGAAGCGTAGCTTATTTAGTGGCACTAGGAAGAACACGGCGTCTGAAATCTAGCTCAGTGCTGCGCTGTTCCGCCATGATCTTCCCTACTGCCACTTAATAAGCTACGCTTCAGAGGAAACGACACTTGTCCATATTGTGGCTTAAAATCATGGTTGCCAGTCATCTGAACATTTATCTAAAATCACAGGAAAAGCTTTACGTCCTGCACAAATATTTAAACACTTCGCGACAGAGCAAAGTAATATTACACGAGCTTCCTTACACCGAATCGAATGCTGAGAAAGTCGCATTTTTGAATCATGACGATCGGCACTGTTGTGTCTGCTCTGTACAAGCATCAAGATGGCGGCGCCCACTGCAATATCGGGGAACAGAGTGCCGACTCTAAGCATAGCTCATTCAGTGGCGAGGTCCAGACTTCTGCAAGGCGAGGTCCACACTTTTGCGCGGCGAGTAAAAAGGAACAAGAAGCAACCGCTTCCCACCCGTGAACTGTACCAAGGAGTTCTCTGTCCAAGCAAGTGGCGCGGCTCTACTACTCGTCCACAATCGCGTGCCAAGTGCACATCAGCTGACAACATTGGCAACGGGTAAGGCCACCGTTAGGTAAGGCAAGAAAGAACAGTTTACGTCAGTCTGCCTGTCAGCGAAAAAGAACCAGTGAAATACACAAAGCCATGTTGCAGTTGCACTCGAGCTATCCTCGTAAATTCCAAAAGTTGAAGGCACTGCCGGCAAGTGCAGACTCACATTCCTTCGATAGAATTCACGCTTACAAGTACCGCCAACCATTGTTGTAGAAACGTGCAAGACACGCTCCAGGAGCGGGTACTCCACTGCCATTCGCTTCCAAGGGCCGTTCATTTCAGTACTGCGCCGACAACTGCTTCCGAGGGCCGCTCGAGACACGGGCCTCGTGCACTGACGCATTTGACGCTACTTGCAAGACAAACGCAAACACATCGAAGGGCTTTAGTCCAGACAGATAAAGGGGATCGGTGGCCGAGTGCAATAACGAAAAAAAAAAAAAGATCGGTGGCCGAGTGGGCTAGAGCACACCAGCTCGGAGCACGTGGAGCGAAAGCTCGCGCTGTATAACCCAGGGATCCTGGGTTCCATCCCCACCCCTGCCCGCTTCGATCTGGATGAGCATCGTGCCGGCGTGCGGTCGTGTATCACTACCGCGTGGTGCACGTCAAAGACTCCAGGCTACCGGTTCTACTGCACTGGCTAAATTGAGCATCTACAGCTGGGAGACAAGTCGCCCGTTGAGGCAGACTATGTTCTAGGCTGTATAAACATATATACACACACCCCAATTTGTTTCCAGACAGATAAGGTAGCACCGGTTCATTCCACCGTGGCATAGTAAGATCACTGTTGAGAGAGGTGTTCATAACAGACAATATCATAGTGAACTCCCGAGGTTATTTATGAAGACTCTAAAGTTATGTAAAGGTTCCTTTGATTTTGCCTAAAAAATTAAAAAGGTGAATAGAAAGAAAAAAACAACGTACGCCCCACTTTTGGTAGAAACATATTTTCTACCTATTGATGGCCCGTTTTGTTTTCTTACCAATCCGCAAAACGGGAAGTGTTAAATTTACAAAAAAATTTGTTTCGGGCGCCAAAACGCTAACGTCAAAATTCAGTTTGCATCTCAGAGTAAGCACCTGTTTGTTGGTTAAGAAATATATTGTAATTGTTCAAAATAATAGAAATCATGCTTCTTTTTTTGTTTTTCATATCCACTAGCCACCAAACCAGGTCTACAGAGAATGAAAATATCTGAAATAATGTTTCATAAAATAAATGTTGTTCGGAATAAGTATTCTAGCCTTCTTTGCAATGCATTCAACTATTTTTTTTAATTACCAAATACATATTAGGGTATCTCTGTTCAACCCTGCACGATCTTACAGTGCTTACGAGCCACTGCTTGTAGAGTATGCAAGCGTTTGACCACGCGCGCTAACATAGCACACACACACAAAAATAGAATCAACAAAAGTCTCGCTTTCAGAGCCTTATCAGGCCTTTCGCTAGGAGTCTTCTGACGTCTAGTTACACGTGCACCACGTGCTGGCGTCTGCAGTCATACAACTGCTTGAAATCTATCTTATGTTGATTATTTAATTCTAATTACTTATATAAAAGAAATGAGCACGTGCAGAGCATGCACTTATACTTCGTCTCACCTTAGCATGGACTATTGTTAGCCACGCATGCTAAAGGCGCGAGCTAGTTGCTTTGTATGAAGCCTTGGCGGTTGCACGAGCGCTCGTGCAGCGAGTGCTCCAGTCGAGGCAGTGAAAGCTAGCCGCTCGCGCTTGCACAACCTTCGCAGTTAGTCCACGCTAAGGTGAGATGAAGTATAGTAATGTTTTTGAGAAAATCTTGTTTTTTGGCCCGTGTAGATAATTTACGCATGGCGGGAAGATTAAACTCTGAAAATGGGACGCCAGCAGTTTGAATAGAGTGCGAAAATTTGAGAGGAGGACGCCAACTGGATCAAAAGATAAAAACGAGAGAAGAAATTTCTCTATGAACGACGTCCACCTGAGCCTAATATTGTCAAAACAAAAAAACTAAAACAATAGTCCTTTTTTTTTATTTTTTTCTGCCAAGTGTAATTTACTTATATAGATGTCACATGCGTCTACAACGTTAGTTCAATTTGTTTTGACGATATTAGACTTAGGTGGACGTCGGCTGATCCACTGCACAATGGCGGAACAACCGACATTGCGGAACGTGAGAATCTGAAACTTTGGGTGATAATCAAAAATGCTGCGAGCGAGCAAGCGTGTTTGTACCTTCGGCTCGAGCTCCCGCTGCACGAGTACTGTTGTAGCTGACGTGCAATCGAACACAAAGAGCTGACGCTTGTATCCATAATTGTGCAGGGATTCCACAGCTTGCAACAGAGGTCAAACTTTCGAAAAGGTCCACTGAGCTTGCCAGAAGCACTGTTCGTAGCTTGAGCGTTACATGTGACTCCTGTTTTATGTTTTGCACTTCCGTACACTGAAGGAATACATCCACCGGACGTCCACTTCCGCTACTAAATAAGATGACACGATCAAGTAAGGAGAAGCCCAAGAATTACTCTCAGTGGAAGAGGGAAAAAATACACAAATGCGTTGTTGTTTATTGCGCCCTAGTTTCATAGAGCGACAATCAGAAATTACCAATACTAATAAACCTCAAGCAAAGGACACAATCAATCTCCGCCCCTGCCCGTTTCGATCTGGATGAGCATCGTACCGGCGTGCGGTCGTGTATCAGTATTGCGTGATGCACGTTAAAGACCCCAGGCTACCGGTTGTACTGCAC
>JAZHYW010001801.1:0-147949 GCA_037355805.1 Ixodes ricinus | reverse complement strand
CATTTGTAAAAATAAATTACGCATGACATGTCAATAAATTTGGGATATCGGATACCATGATTATTACTCCGGGTAGGTTATTCAATTATTTCAGAAATTGTGTCTTGTTTCTTCTCTTGCACAAAGCACAAACATCCGGCTCCCCATCTAAGTCAGCGTGCTGGTAACAGTACATATCTGGTTTAAGTTTGGTCACAACATGTAAGTTTGAGCACACTAAATGTTCCAACCCACTTGAGACGTCTGCAGAAACTCGGTTTCTTGATGTATCGCGCTGTAATTTACTACAGAGGTCCAGAAAGGTGGTGGAGGCTTGTATTAAAAATATCAAGGGATTAACTTACGTCATTCAATAGAAGAGAACAAGATGGACCTGTTTCATATAAGAAGAGTCGAGTGTGCGCAGGCGATGAGCTTAGCAGACGACCTTCCGAAAGCTTTAACTGCGGAAGGGTGGTGAGCTGGTACAGTTGGTATGATGACATAATGACAGTTTCCAGTGCGGTGCACGTTTGTCTCCTGCACAGTTTTCAAAGCAAAAGTATGAAAGAGCAATACTCCAACCAAATACCAAAAAGGTTCAGCCCAACATTTCAAAACCTGCTTGGTTTCTTCACCAGAGCTTACTAAATTGCGTGGAGCAGCAGCAGCTTAAATCTTCCTCTTAGTTCATTATAATTCGAAGTTTCTTCAATTGTTTATACAGATGGTTTCTTTTTAATTTCCCTCGTCAGGTGGCGCAATCCATGGACGTACACGGATGGCAAAGCACCTCGGGACCTGGTTATGTTTCCCGGCGTGTACTGAATGTGTGAAGACTTGGCCCGTCCAGCTACACGCCGGGAAACGTAATACAATTCCCGGGATCTTTGCCATTGATGTATGTTCATGCGAATTGCGCCACCTCATGACGGCAATTCACAAGAAACAATCTGTATAGAAAAGAAGTAAATTTCTAGTAATTATCAACAAAGAATATAAAAGCTGCTGCCGCTCCACGCGATTTAGTCACCCCTGATGAAAAAAACCGAGCAGGTTTAGAAACGCTGGGTTGAACCTTTCATGGGATTTTGGTTGAAATACTTTCTTTTTAAAGTTAACTTCCCCCAACCAGACATATTTCTGCTGAAAATGTTTTCATTCAAATTTTCCAAGAGCAATAATTGCGTTTGAATAAACCATATAGAAAAACAGGTATCTAGCTATTTCGGCCCTACCTGGTCCTACCAATTCTTTCTTAGGGAGATGGTCGGATAAGGCGCCGTATCCTTTCGTATCTTGTGCTCTCTCACATTGCGCCATCTGTCGGCAGTACACGCTGCCGGCGAATTGCGCATCACCATGGCGTTGTCTGGGAATAATGCCGTAGATTGCTCGAAAACGGATGCTGGTGTTTTCTTTTGAACAAGTTAGGTTCACCCATGAATATTTTCGCTTTAAATTTACACCATTTAACCGGACCTATGTACTAAATTGCAGCGCAATATGTTAAGAAATGGATTTTGTCTTACAGTCTAGAGTGGGTTAGACGCATTAGTGTACACGCTGTAGTGTGAAAATGTCATATTTATTTAATTTATCATAAATGTATGTCATAACTGGTCATTAGAATCCTTCGTGTAGAAGTGTATAGGTGATTGCGTCATCCACTTGGTCAATAGTTTACTTTTCACTTTCCAGACGCACCCAAATGTCGTAGAGATAACCTTTGATGCTTGAATTCGGAAGCAACAAGACCTGTCTACCAAATTCATTACAAATGCTTCCCTGCAGGTGGCTGCTGTTGAATTCCACAGATCCTGCCGACGAACTTTTGTGGCTCGTCGAACAGCTCCAGGAGTCGGAGATCCAAGGAGAGAAGGTGCCGGCCCAAAAGTTTCAAATGCCATGAAATACGAGGCGATTTTAGTATGAACCGGGAGCCTTTATCCACAATTACGCTAGATGTGATGGATAGTGCGCTAAAAAAGACAGACCTAGATGATAAAGATGTCCGTAATTATAGTGGGTACCCGGTGACACCTATGCAAATATTATTTTATCGTGTAGTTTTAACCATATTTTATACCGTCTTCCTCACACGCGGCATGAGGCGGTTAATTATGCAATCTAGACCTTGTTCTGTATAGCATGAAGTGTGCGGAAAGACGGTGGCGCAACAATGTGGCTCCTAGCAATGTCATATTGCGTGCGTATTGTGTGTGGCAGCGGAATGACAGCAAGGATTGCTCAGTTGTCTCTAATCATATGTCAGCTTACCTGAACGTCCCGCTGCGCAAAATGTTGGGGAGCACGGTCGGCGATAACTTCTTTTACATTATAAATGGAAATTTAAAAAAAAAATGTTTTCATGCGCTGATGAGAACAGCCGCTATCATCCCATTTTCATTAGGCCGAGTTTAATCCGCCAGCGAGTGAAATGCAATCTGTTAAAATGAGGAGCGACAAATAATTCTCATGGAGCTTTCATCAATTACTGAAACTGATTAATGTCGTCCTGTAGTAGTCGCCATATGTCATCGAACGCACAAATACTTCGTAGGTACAGATACACAAAAAACCTGGCGTTAACTTACCGCCGTTGCCAGTTACACTGCGAAGACACTACCAAATCCGAGCTTCAAGCAAGTCCTGCGGGTTCAATCAATTGAGGACACAAACATTGCAACGCTGGACGTTAGTAGGTTTACCAATATCAAAGAACGAAATATTTACTTCGACGTGAGATCGAGAAAAAAGGACGCGGCAAGATACGGATGGGGCGGTCGCATTGGAAAGTGAAAGACCAGACGCCGCGTCCGAGCACAACGTGACGCTCAAGCCGCCATTGTTATGCGTCACCAACTTGCTGCCAATGCGGAGCGCCGCGCACTTTTTTGGTGTCGCATGCTGTCAATGGACATCCTGGAAGGAAATTAGATTGCACTAGATTGAACAAGCTGCCAAAGTTATGTGCTCGCACTTGTGGTCGTATTCCCCCATGACCCGGAGGAACAGCAAGTAAGTGAAGTCGCGAGTTCTCACTCGTCGGAAAATGGTAACCAACAGGAAGTGACGTGATCTAACCAGAAAGCAACTTGCCGATTTTCACACGCTGCGGCTTCTCCAGCCGGAAGTCCTACCACCGCGCTTCGCGAACGGGTTTTGGCTTCCGGCAAGGCAGAAAACGTTGTCGGTTTGTTTTTTACGACGACATTCGTGAGACGAAGACCAGCCACACATTACAGACAAAGCTCGAGGGCGAGTTTATGGCTTGGGGCTCTACAGAGAGATTTAATGGCATGGACAAATCAATTGATACGGACGGATGTGACACCCCAAACAAGGATAATTCCCATTTCGCCAAGGACGGCATTTCTCTTTTTAAAAAATCAAGTGTATGACGCCTTTTTTGAAAATTTATTTTAAACAAAACTGCTTTTGGGAGTTAAAGGGGGGGGGGAGGGAGGCAGTCGCGCTCTCCACTTACCTCCCCCCCCCCCTTCTTTCGTCCCTTGAGAAGTCCGGAGCAACACCTCTAGGTTTTGCAAATAATACAGCCAGGTGTTTTCTGATAATTCCGAGAAATTGCGAAAAATACTCGCTGGTCAAAATATTGCGGTGTCGGATTTATCGAAAAAAAAAGAAAGTCTCGAGGTACACCTAAGCACTTCCTATGAGTTGTGAATGCGAAAGCACGCACGCCGTTGTTCGCCCCCTTCTTTAATCTGCGGCGTACAACACGCTGACCTTGGGCGTGGAACGGTGGAGCCGCTGCCTCGCGGACAAGCAGCGCCATCGGGTGAGCGATCGTACAAACAGTCGTGTGCTTTGCGGCGCGAGGAAGGAACAGACAGCAACGTTGTTCCCAGCAGAACGAACCCCTTGGTTTATTTCCATACGCCGTATATATCGCCACGCGCCGTACAACCGATAAGAGGCGAGCGACCGCAGTGCCGACAGGGATTCTAGATTTGGTCAGAGCTTAACTCTCAGCACCAGCGCGCGATGGAGCAGGAAGCGAAAACTTTCGACTGATTGAACAGGGAATACGTTTTTGCTAGGGTGTTTTGGACGTATCTCTGGAGAATGGTAATTTATGGCCTGTAAGTTTTGCCGCTCGCAAGTGAGCCCGACTAATAAATGAAGCACCGTACACCTTGCTGAGTACCGAAATTCGAATTGGCGCAATCAGCTACGAAAGCTTGTCTCCAGACAAGTAAGTGCGTTTAATTAACTGAATAGGACTACTTCTGGCAAATTAATTAAGACGATACAATATAAACACAGCTTTTATTGTGTCGTCTATATAAAATTATTGTTTCAGTTCATTTGCCTTTTACTTTCCTCTACATAGACAAATGACAGATAGAGGGTATTTATTTGGTTTCGAACAGACTAAAAATAAAATATGGCGGTGAGAGTCAGGGTGCCTAGAGTGTTGAGGCGCCCTAAGTCAGAAGAGTCTTGCCTTTCTCATGATCGCTGGACATTAGACGAGGGGATAATTGTCACAGTGACTTGGCGAATTCACTAAAATCACTAAATTAACTTTTTAATTATTGATTTAGGGGCCATAATAAAATTTCAATATTGACGGCAATTATAATTACAGACCAAAGAAATTTAAAAAAATATTTGCGAGAATTTAATGGTATTTGAGATATCAATCGATACATATTCAAGTTTTTTCGCCTGATATAAAAACTGTGATCAAGAGGAGCGTTGCAAGCCCCCAATGGCGCATGGAAGACTGACGTCGCCATCGAAATCATGTCGTCGCTATCGGCGCAGCCTGCCCTTAGTGGGTGCGCCGACGATGCACGCCTGAGACGTGACCTAAATAACTACGTCACGTTTCCAAGCGTCATTGTGGGCAGGGCTAGATGCGCTCTCTTGGTGCGAAAGTTTTAAATGAAGCGACAAAACGCGAAAATTCATAGATTTTATCTAGAAAACTCTTACATATATGTTTTTTTTTAATTGGTTTAAACTCTAATAGTGGTTGCCGTGAATATGGAATATTCCAACATAAATCCCAAAACCAATAATTACAAAATAATACGCAAGTTTTAGTTAACTAGTCAACTTAGCATGACGATTTTTCGCTCCCCTAATGTCCGCTGAGCCTGATAAATACATGGTAAAGACAGAACTTGCTCTCTCTAACTTTAAAAAAATCTGTTCAAATTAAACGAAAACACCCCGTCTACACTCTTTGAATTTTTTAGGCCTACGCAGGAAAGCTCTGACAAATTCCGAATTCGAGGTAGAAAATAAAACCCGAAACATACCCTTCAAATTTTCTCAAAAACGAACTCCCAAAATGCAGAACCACAATATGGCTGAGGTGTTTTTTTCTTTTTTTTTCACTTGTTGGTGTTTCCAAGCACTCAATTCAATGAGTGCATCAGAATTAGCCTCCTGAATTCCGTTTGCATGGATGAAACCCCAAACAGGTTAAGGATCTGCTGAAACTTTATTTCTGGCAAGTGGGCGTTATATTTTGTTAAAAATATAAAATATCGCCCCTCTGATTCCGATCACTCATGCGAAAAAATTCACAAGACTAAATTTGCTTACAAAAACATAAGAACCTAAGTTTGTTCAATTTATTTCATGTATGAATGCTACTCATATTTTTAAACCAAAGATGTTGAAGGTGCCTCATCAGAAACGATATAAAAGAAAGTCGAAAAAAGCTTATATGCAACAAATACCTACACTGGTTTACAAACTGTGAATCTTGGATTTTAATATTTGGTGGCTTCTCAATCGGTTAGGATGCATTAATATAGCCTAGTTGGCATCAATAAAACCTATATTCTCGAGGGTAGCAGCGATCTTATAATATGCGCTTATGAAATGCAGTTTGTAAGCAGTAGTTATATACAGTTTATAGCACATTCAGAGACTTACTGTTCGTAGGCTAGGAATAGTTTGGCTAAGCCCTATGATGCGGAAAGAAACAAAAAATAATTGATGATCTTATCTTTGAGTGCCATAACCTCTTGTGCAATGTGCAGGTTCATATTATCGGTCACATCCCACCTGGAATTGGCGACTGCCTTCAAGTCTGGAGCGAAAACTACCACAGAATAATTTCAAGGTAAGCGTGGTCGTTCATTTATTTGTGTTACAGCCTGTATCGCCAAGAAAAAAGCACTGAGCTGCGCTTCGACATCGCCTACCGAAAACTACAGTGAACTGTGCTACGAACCTTGATAAAATTTAGACTTTGCGTTTCTCGAAATTTCCGCCAACCATTTCTGCGCAACGTGCGAAACACGCACCAGGAGCGAGTGCCCCGACGCCTTTTGCTTCTAAGGGTACCGCTGATTTCAGTGCTGCTACAGTGCTGCTACACGGTGAGATTAGGGTGTCTTGCTAGAACGTGTTCAAGCGCTGTAGGAGGGATGAGGTCGCAGCGACACCACCGAGCTCCGGTGGGAGAGAGAAATGACAGCCAAATTTGAAGACTGCAAAGAAATAGCGCCTTTTCATTCTAGCCCGGACGTGGCTATTTTAATTCCCTGTTTGATCGTCATGCATTCCGAATTTGATGTGTCATTTTTGTTGTGCTGGAAGGTGGACTCGTACAAGTAAAGTCAAAGTGCAGTCGGCGAGACGAGTAACAAAACAGCGCCAACCGGCCTGGCACACGAACGCGCTGCGCAAACGTGAATGGCATGCAGCGTCTTTTTTCGGCGTTTCAAGAGATAAATATGGCCTTTGCGTTCTAGGCATGAGTACATCACGACGTATGAATTAGATAGAACGGCTGTGCTCGAAGCGCGTGGAGCGAAAGTTTGCGCTGCAGGACTCAGGGATCCTGATCAATCCCCGCCCCTGCCCGTTCCGATCTGTGTGCGCGTGGCCCCTGCAAGTGGTCATGCATCACTACTGCGTGGCGTACGTTAAAGACCCGATGCTAGCGGTTGAAGTGAACTCTCTAAATTTGTCATCTACAGCTGAGACACCAGACGCTTATTAAGGGTGACTAACTTCCTGCTGTCTAAACATACGCAAAACACAAATATTATTATCATCACTTCGGACTGTGGTTCAATCAAGCTCTTTGAACAAGTTCGCGAGTTTGGCGCCAGAGCTTTTTTATGGCGGAAATTTAATCGCGGAGCTTATGAGTTGCCGCTTTGTACTCGTCAGTTATGTCGACACTCAAAACTGAAACAAATCAGGAAATAATTATGTAATAATCAAAGAACAAATTCTTATATGCCATTGACGTGGGAAAGTGGCGCTGCCCGACGAAACACATCTTCGTGACCATCATTAGTTTGTCGAAAGTGAAACTGGTTTTCACGTTACTAGAGGGCACTGACTTTTAATATATGGCCTATTTTATATTCCTAGAATATATACGTACAACACCAAAGCAGGGCATTTGCTTTCATGAGCAGATATCTCGGAGTGCCCACACGGAGTATGCCACTGAGCATCTGTAAGTTTCATCTGGCATTTTCTACCGTTTACGTAAAGCAGCTGATGTGTCGATGCGTCGCAAGGAGTACCTGGCGCCGGGAGAGTCAATCCTCCGGCATGGTATAACTGGGAATGGGGCATGTTCTAACAAAGAATATACATGTTAGGTAGAATATTTTATAAAATAACTGATGATACCGCGTATGGTAGGAAATAGGATAATAGGATAATAGGCAGATGATAAAATAAGAGCATTAAACATTTTGTCTTTCGAAAGGCTACGCTGGTTATACATTTCAGTAAAACATTATTACGATAGTTTATTTGTCTCCTTCACGAAAAATTCCCAGACAACGGGAACACGTTTTTATGCCAGAACTATTTACAAATTACGGGAGATAGGTTCGCGCGTACTTCGTGCCATATCATTAAAATACGTTTGCCAATGGACTGTTTGGAATTCAATACTCAAGGAGGGCAAAACGAAGTTTAAAAACATGGTAGTCTGATAAAGATTGGTAAAATATTTTTTCTTAGATATTTATTATATTTTTTTTTCTTATTTGTCGAGCTGACAACTTCTTATTGCTTCTGCTGAATACCGGGTTCTGCCCAGGAGTACAACTGATTTTTGGTGGCCCGAAAAAAAATGTTTATGCGAATTTTTAATAAACTTTGTTGTTATTCGGACCACAGGTTCGAGGACACCGTCCGCGGCCAGTTCTTCGGGCACACACACATGGACGAACTCGAGCTGTTTTACGATCCGACAGACGCCAAGCGGGCTATGGGCGTGGCCTACCTGGCACCCAGCGTCACCACGTTCAATTCGGGGCATCCAGCCTTCCGCGTGTACACTATCGATGGAAACTATCCCAACAGCACGTGGGTAAGTACAAGTTGTCTAACAAGCCTCTCGCACGGTCGTGCAGCATCGTACATGCCACCAAAGAAATTGACGGGAGCTCACCCTATATAACCAGCTGTATCTGCTGAAATCAACGCAGGCGGGAAGGCGAAGGCAGGGTACACTCTAAGAAATGCCTGCGCGTCTACTTACCCGCAAAACACTCAAAGAGCCAAACTCTCTGCAACGAAATCAGCTCAGCTAATGATGACGCCGAACATCCGTTCAAACCTAAAAATGAAGTCTGCGCTGTGGCATTACGCAATGCAAGCATGACGCTTTGCATTGCGTAATGCCACAGCGCAGATTTAATTTTGAGGTCTAAACAGATGTTTCGCCTCATTGGCTGAGCTGATTTCGTAGATCGCCGAGATTGGCTCTTCGAGAGTTTTACGGGTGAAGTAGACGCGCAGGCGCTTCTAGTGTACAACTGAGCTATTCGCTCTTTTTCTCGGCCTCTTCGGTGCACGTGGTACACGTTGCGGGAGCCATGACGAGCGTACATGATGCTACCATAATGCAATGGGCGGTTCGGTCACGAGGCCTTTTGCGATTTTTGCGACTGATCTACAGACATTGTGAGTACAGCTTTTGCGTAGTATTTGTTTTTGTTTTTTGTGTGTTTATATTTGTGACGATTCGGCGTACTAATAGTCGTTTATCTACCTCGAATAAACTCACGGTTCATCTGTATTCCTTCCACATTGAAGCGACTCTGGCATTACGTATAGAATCACACTGCGGTTCACAAAAGCAAGCAACATCGCTGGTTTCAGTCACTGTTTTTTTTGTGCAACTGGGAAAGGGTGAAACCTAAAGTGTCTATATTAGCCGAACTTTATTGTAAAAAAGCTTATATTAAAAATAATAAAATAACCTACCTATCTCACAGCCCTACAGTGCATGGAATGTCTCAGGCGGCAATTTTAGGAATAAATAGAGCAACTCTCGTCTCTTGAACTCGCAGTGTATGCATGGTTCCTTGTGGCTGCGATGCGCAATTATTGTTAATAACACGTTTTATACCGCAAACGTTTCTCTAAAATTAGATAGGCTTCGCGTACATTCAACGCTAAACTCTAAGCTATCCCTATAGCGCAGACATATAGAGAACAATAAACGGCCAGTTCACCGAGTGCGTAAGCGTTGAGTGGGAAAGCAGCGCTTAACCGAGACTTTCCCGCAGACGGTGCTGGACCACGAAACGTACATCATGAACCTGACGGAGGCCAACGCCAGCCCCGAGGCCCAGCCCGTCTGGAAAGCGGAGTACTCGGCCAAGAGCGCCTACGGCATGTCCTCGCTGCAGCCACAGGAGTGGGACAGGGTTCTCGGGAAGATGCAGGACGACGACCTCCTCTTCGACCGCTTCTACCGGTCAGTGATCCCAGAGAACTTGCCAAGTCGGCACGAGTCGAACTTAGCACACGGAAACGTGCAGAGCAAGTGCGGAATTCGGAACTTCACCCAGCCTAGCTCTGCGACTCAAAGATTGCGCAGATTCGGGGGCTTCGTGTAACATTACTAGGGTCGAAAATTCGGACAGTAGGTAAACGTTGTCCATGATGGCGATAAACATCTCAGTAAACGCGGACGAAGAAAATATATAAATACAAGTAGAAAAAGCGGTACTATACTTCATTTTGGCTTAAGTCCAGACACAACCGACGCTACGAGTTAATGGATCCAATTAACCGGCGTCAAAAGCGCAAGTAACTGGACCTTTTTTGTTTATTTTTGGTTCAGCAATGAGAGAACACATACAGAAACATAATGTACAAAGACATAGCCTCCTACATACTGACAGAGACTGGCAGATCGCCACGAGAAGCGGCCGCCGAACTGGAAAAGGTGGAGCGGCAGACAACGGATGAGAGGAGAGCCACATGACTGGCGCCCCGCTGCGTCGAGACGCCGAAACACACTTCTCCCGAGCGAACAAGTGTGTTTCGGGTCCTCGCCGCTGCAAAAGCTGTGCGCTGACGTCCAGGTTCCCCGAGAAATGGCTCTTGGATGCTCTGTTCTACCAGATCCTCGCGCTCCAAATCTGCGACCGGGCACTTTATGGCTTCGTCGTCGAACTGCCAGACTTTGTGAGTATAGAGGAGGCTATGACAAAGAACATGAAAACATGATGGTGCAATTTTGACGCTGTCTGATTGGTCCCATTAGCTCGTGGGTTCGGCTGCGTCTAGGCGAAAAGAAGTATAGCAACTGAAGTGCATTCGACAAAAAGTGCACGTGCAAAAACAATAGACCGATCTCACCAGCCAGTTTCTCTACGCCACCGCTGCTGCAATGCATCTAGGGATCTTTAGTGTTTCTGCACGTGCGACAACCCCGCTGGAGCTCGGCGCGTGTGGAGCACAAGACGGCACGAGCCCACGCATGCATGGCCGCCTCCCGCCTGTGAGCAAACAGTTATGGACGGCGTCGCGCATGCGCCGAACGCCTAGTGAAATCGGTCTATTAAGGCCGTTCTTTTACAGGCGCATGCAGATCAGTTTACATGGAGGGTGCCTAACGTACGGCATGAGGGTCATTGTTCCGCCTAAGCTGCAAGAGCCCTTGCTCGACGAACTCCATCAAAGCCATCCCGGCGTTGTACGAAGTAAGGAGCTGGCTCGGCGCTCTGTTTGATGGGCATTGATTGGTGCAGACCTTGAAAGAAATGTGCGAAACCACGAAGCATGCCGAGAACAACAAAATGACCCATGCAAAGCCCATCGACCCACTTGGACATGGCCAACAATACCGTGGAGACGGCTACACTTGGAGCTTGCGGCCCTTTTCCGCGAAACCATGTTCCCAGTCGTGGTGGATGCACACTCAAAGTGGCCAGAGGTGTTCATTATGCAGAGCACAACGACAGAGCGCGCTGTAAATTGTCTACGTGAACGTTTCTGCAGGTTCAGAATTGCAGAAACCGTCGTTTGAGACAACGAACCACAATTGAGGTCCGATGAATTTAAGGTGCTCACGAGGAACAACGGGGTCCGACTTGTAGTGAGTGCCACGTACCACCCGAGCACCAGCGGCCTGGCAGAACGGTTTGTGCAAGCCCCAAAGTCTGCATTACACAAGACATCTGCTTATTAGTCTCTGGAAGAAGCATTGCAACGCTTTTGTTGTCGTACAGCAATACTCCAGATTCCAGAACAGGAGAAACTCCAGCACACCTACTAATGGGGAAAAGATTGCGCACCCAATTGGTCATAGTCAAGCCTTGAGTGGAGGGAAAAGTGATACACAAGCAGTTCACGCAAAGCACGCAGAAGGTCTATACCCTAGTGGCAATTTCCTAGTGAGAAATTACAGGAGTTCGTCGAAGTGGCTACGTGGTACCGTCCTCAAGAAGACGGGTCGAGTCTCGCACCAAGCCCAGGTTACCACACCTCGGGGCAAGTTTATCTGGCGTCGGCACCTCGACCATCTCCAAAGCTAAACAGGGCCGACGGTAGAACCAGTATCTTCGGACATGGACGACGGTTAGGGATTCCTGATCTATCCGCCAAGCGAACAAAACGTCCAGAACGTGGTACAAGAGCCAAGTCTACTCCACCCTTCCACCATCCGGCAGCAGGCGTTCGTGCCCCCTCCAGGCCCATCTGTCACTAAAAAACGTTGTCTGTCGCGAGTACGGCGTCCGCCTAATAGATCCGAAGCTTGTACTTAACTTTTGAAAAGGCTGATGTTGGTGCGGCCATGTAATTAAAAGGAGAGTGTGTTGTATAGGGACTGCCAGGCGCTCGCTACTGTTGTTAAAGTGGTGGCGCTGATGTTATTCCTTATCCTTATATATTTGCCCTGTGATAGCTCCCTAGCGCGAGCGAGTCGTTCTGATTCCACGCACAATGGATAAACGTCGGTCTCAGTACACTACTAGTACGCGAGAAGCATACTACAAGTGCATTTGTTTATAAACCAAAAGTACACATTTAGTAGATATAAACATACTGAAAGCACAATTTTATTATTTTCCTTTGTTCAGTTATTTATTACAACCTTAAAGACACCTCCTTGGAGGGCACTACATACCTCAATGTATACTAGAATTATACTTTATGCGTACTTAACGTACGCTGAAATTGTACTTTATTTTCTTACAGCTGAAAAAGAAACAAAAACGGCCGGCGGTCAGCGGGCATTTAGAAAACTACACTTTTCATGCCTTTCATGTCTCGCCGTCCGCCATATTGCTTCGTGCTGCATAGAACAAGTCGCTGCAGAGCGCGAGATATGAAAGACAGGCAGAACACCTTCACCTCACTTCTGAGTTAGGTCACTTCTTGTCTTTCCATCCGACATCAAATGCCCACAAATCAACAGCCGGGTGAGCCTCCTTCACAGCTCAGCACGTATGTATTTGTTATATTGGAAAGTGAGACGGCATACACAAGAACACTTATATGAGCATCTCCGAAAAGCCCTTGATTTTCTGCGGCAACCGTGAAGGAGTGAGTAAAGAAGCATGTGTTCAAAGATGCGGGCGCCCAGGTACCCACCGTCCACCGTTTAATTTGTTTGAGTACGACGCTGACAAACATGTTGACGCGAGTGTGTTTTCATTTACTGTTTCATATGCACGCGCTCGATGTAGTAGCCTTTACAGCGTTGCACACAAGGTGTGAAGCGGGGTACAGTTCACTCTTACTTTGAAGGGAGATCAGATGAAGCTATGCACGAGCTAGTGTCATTTCATAAATGCCGCAGCACCGGTAACTGGGACTGCATACGGTTCGCTATTACGACTGTTTGCTTCTCGCGCAGCAATGAACTCCCCAACAAGTAAATAAAAGCGATGCGAAGTCATATTAGGACGTTAGCTATGAAGCAAGGAGCTCAGCGCGACGATGTCGAAAAACCTAGAGAAACTATATGTCATGAGTCTGGCGACAACAGTCTAGTATTTTGCCGTAAAACTTTAAAGCTTCAGTTTGAGATACCTTCATCGCGTCAAAAGCTTTAAAGTCCCATTTATTTTCACATACAATGCGAACAGGCAAAACAAAAAAGGGTCACAAGAGCCTTTTTTCATTTAAACACAAAACAACATCATTTAAACGCAAAAAGAAGTTTATTACAACGTGATAGAGGTACGAAACAATTGCTGCGTGAAGTCGAAAGGGACTCTGATAGATAACTACATTATATTTACTCGTAGCGAGCTATATTACTGACGGTTAAAAGGAAGCAGACGAGATTATTTTGTCGTAAACAGTAAACTGTAGGTCTTAGCGAAAGCGGGTGAAACGATCCCGAAGCGCGCTTCTCTTCTCACCGAAAAGCTCTTGCTAAATGTGTCTACTCACACATAAACTGATCGAACTCAAACTCCTAATCCAGCGCACGACACAAAAATGGCACAAGGAAAATTGGGTCAAAGAATATCAATGCTAAGTTTCGGTGCGAAGAAACGGCCGACACGCCTGCCTACGAACACCAAGGGACGACAGTGTTGCACGTCGTCAGGGCGTAGTCGCATGAAAACAAGGATCACGTGACCAAACGTACTGGGCATGCATTGACCTTCAATTCTTAACTCGAGTCTTCACTCCTTCTCTCCCTCGTGTTGCAGGTACTACAGCAAGCAGAACCCCTGGAGGAGCCATGCAACACGGCGTGTCGCACGAAGGTCCTGTGCGAACAAAGGACCGCGCGGTCATCCGATTTACGATTCTGCTAGCCTGTGCCAACAGACCCCTAGCATCAATAAGAATACTCAGCAGCGAAACAGCTTTTCGCGGGGCTATGTTTCGCTACAGCAGCTGAAAAACGTGGTTTACAATGCGCTTCTAGAAGCGAGTGAGCTATATGTGTTATTGTGTTTGTCCATCGGGTACACCTGTGCTACGCCTCGAATTTGTTCTTCCAACTTCCTTTCTACAAAAACTAATAAACGTGTTTAGTACCAATGCTCGCTTCAATATTGTCTCTTATTGCTGCCATGCATGATTCGATGCCGGTTTTAAACGGCTTACGTCGTGTCGCATCTATAACGTGAGGTATTTCGGTTAGCAACTGTCACGAATAAAAACGGTTGACAAATGTAGAACTGGAAATAAACTTTTTATGAGTATAACTTGTGCCTACAAGCAGAAGTAGGCTACGGCGCATCTTACGTCGGCGACGAATGGGCGACTTAAGCGAAGCAGCGAGTAACCGCTGCTCTTATACACGCCGGATGTTCGCGATTCTTCAGAACCAGAACACACAATGGAAGCCGGGAATGGGCTGAAACGTCCCCAAAAAACGTCGATTGATAAAAAGAAAAGAAAATGAAAACCACGCCGAGCGGGGTTCCGAAGCCCGTACATCCGCGTAGCAACCCCGTGCGTTGCGAAGACCGCCACGCACGCGGCACTATGAAGCAACGAAGGGAGCACAAACAGCGTGCTGTTTACGCATAGCCTCCTCTATACTGACAAAGCCTGGCAGATCGCCAGGAGACGCGGCCGTCAAAAGTGAAAAGGTAGTGCGGCAGACAACGGATGAGAGGAGAGGCATGTAACGGGCGCCCATCTGCGGCGAGACGCCGAAACGCACTTCTCCCGAGCGGCGGAATGTCCGCTCATGCGCGCCTCGCATTCTTCGCGCTACCGCTTGTTTCGGTCCTAACCATATTTCGGGTCCTCGCCGCTACAGAAGCTGTGCGCTGAACACCAGAAATGCTCTCTGCTACCAGATCCTCGAGCTCAAAATCTGCGACCGGGCACTCTTCGGCTCCATTGTCGAAGTGCCAAGCTTTGTGTGTATAGAGGAGGCTATGGTTTTAGGAATGGACGGACTTAAAAAAAATCGGTTTTTCTTACAATAAAACGGGATAAAAACACACGAAATTTAGTTTATTGAGCAAATTTCTGCCACGAAAGTTTGATGGAATATTAGTGGCTGCGTCGAAACTAAATATAGTGATAACATGCATAATGCCACTGAGTTTCGTCCAGATAGCATTCGAGGTTTAGTCTAAATGTACTAAATACCGGGCCCATAAGAAAAATGTAAACCTGGTTTTCTAACTCAAATAAATAAACTATGCAAAAAAAAAAAAGATCCCAGAATTTGCAAGAATGGGACGCTGCGATGGTGATAGAATACGAAAGATCGAAAACCTGAATTGAAAGAAAATATAGATATATCAATAGCTTCTATAAGCCGACGTCCACCTAGTCCTGGTATTCGCCAAACAAAGAAATGTCATTAAGTTAGTCTGTAGTATTTATTAGATCAAAAAACACTCGTCACCATAAAAAATATATTGTTTTCCTTCTTAAGAAATATTTAACGCTGAAATAGAGGCTGCAGGTGCCCTTAACACTATTTGACATATATTCGACTGGTGGAAGTCGTCTTATAAAGCTTGTTTCTCTGTATTAACTTTTGATTAAGAAACTAAAAACAGCGCGGAGAAGGACGAAGGACGAGAAGTGCACAGTGCTTTGTCCGTATTAGCGCTCTTTTAATTTCCGAATCGTGCCCTGAGGTGGTTTTTGAGATCACCTAATAACGGCGATAACTCACTGTGCGGGCTGTAAGCATCCTAGAAATTCATGAATCATAAAAATGCGTGGTAGATTTTCCTATTAAATTAGCAATCAAAGATCGAACGCTCCGAGGTCATCTTTGGCAATGGCACGAGCATTTTTCTGACGGCCAGGTCGATATGCAACCAATGAACACGCGACATTTCGTTGAGATTGCAAACGCTGCTATTACAAAATGTATATGGTTTTGTAGATGATAAAAGCAAATCACTATAGTCAAAATATTGTTTTTTTCTTTTTGCGGAGAGGGGACAGAATATTGCAATAATTGTCTGAAAAACAACGCACTATGTTTTTTTTATATATTATTTTTGGTGTGTTTTCTGGGAGTGATGTGTCCGGTCGTCAGCTCTCGAGCGCGCGCTCCCGGTGTTTAATCGCAGTCCTGGCTGCATCGGCAGCGAGCCGCTTCCTATTGACTGGCAGCGGTCCTGGTTTCGGGACATGCTCCTCACATCGCCGGAAATGACCTCCTTGTGTTGAGATATGTGATTGATTTTTAATAGGGAAATCGATCGCGTATCGTTATGATTTATGGATATCTAGGATGCTTAGACCACGCAAAGTAAGTTTTGGTCATATTTAGGCGATCTCAAAAACGTCGCCAGGGCGCCTTTAATGCATAACCAACTCGCGCAAAACTCGATAGTACTACAATCCTTTATATTTCAGTCCACTTTAACTTGATGATCTCAAAAATTTCGCATTCTATCACAGCCACTAGCATGACATTCTCCCTGAGTTTGAGCTTTTTGAGATGCGATGTTTATCTATGCAGGCCAATAAATTGGGTTTCACCCAATTTATGGGCCTGCACACGTGGGAACAGTTTCGCCGTTCAGTATGGATGACGTGGCAGTATGACTGAAAACGTGCAAAACGTTATATCAAAATTGACCTTGAAAAACATTTTGGGCAGGAGTGCGATCAATTAAAGTGCTGTTTGAGGATTGTATTTGTTGTCACTTGGCCAGTTCGTGGCCCCTTAGCGGTCGGGCCGAACCGCGAAGACAAATCAAGCAGGCCGACCACCAGGGTAAGAACGGTTCAATCGGGCACACGTAGAAATTTATATAGATACCACGGGCCGATGACATCAAAGTTAACGAAACAAAGAACAGCTGATAGCAGTATCGCATGCTTCGGTTCCTACTGCCGGAGTGATAACAATTATCGTCATATAATTGAAGGCGATCTATGTGCTTCCGAGTTGGAGTGGATCGCCGTAGCTCGAACGCCATACCGCTCTCTCTTGGTTCGCTTGAGGTGGTTGCTGCGCTGTCCAACTCGGTCGCAGGGTTGCTGGCAGAGGCTGCAGCTGCTTGGTCCGACTGATTCGCAGGGCTCCTGGGAGAGGGTGCGGGGACCGCTGGCGGTGGGTAACCCCTCGGCGGTCTCGCTGATTTCAGTAACGACGTCCCGTAGCCGTAGTTCATCGAAATGACGACGGACTTCTCCTCCGAGAGTAGTGACCACGGTCATGCGAGCTCCCTGGTTGCTCTTCATCTTGCCCCAAGTTTCTGTACCACACGGCAACTATTTCTCACCTTGCCGAAGTTCCTGTACCACACGGCAGCATGAGGGCGAATTCTTCGGACCTGCAAGTCAGGCGACCACACTCGTCTTGACGGCACAGCAGTGTCAACGCGTGAGCGTACTTGAAAACCTAGTAAGAGTTCGTCGGGTGATGTCCCGTCCGATAGGGAGTGCTACGGTAACAAAATAATCCTTTAGCCAACTTCGTTTCCAAGTTCCCGGTTGAACGTTTTGTGCTTTTACTGTTCCGCCCGCCCGCTTTGCCAATTCATTTGATGGTGAGGAATACAGAGCGCTTCGTAAATGCTCCATACGATTTTTTTTTCTAGGAAATCGCCAAACTGCTTTCCGTTGTCGGATACAATCGCACGTGGCGAGCCGAATCTGCTGAACATATCTCTGGCTTTCTTATGGTGGAAATCATGGTGTAAGGCGCAAGAAACAACGGACATGAGAATAAACAGACAAACAGGCGCCACTCACAACTATATTTGAAAAGTGCAGAAAGAAAGGAATGCAAACATCGTCATCCTTATGGTGGCTTCAGTGGTGGCAGAGGGCATCATATATACGTCGATCCACTTGCTGTTCGAATCTATTACCACCAGAAGCATTTTGACTTCAATTGGCCCGCCAAGATCAATATGCAACCGGGACCATTTATTTCAAGTTCCTGGCCAGTTAACAGGTGCGCTTGCTGGTGGTATTGGCGACGTGCGCGATCAAAAGCCTCACTGTGATCGTCCTTCCACGATTGGCCGAATGCTGAATATGACGTCAGCAAATGATTTCTTTTCGACGGAAAATAGGAGGAATGGAAGAACTTCAATTTTGGCGGTGTTGGTAGCGTTGGTTTCAGAGCGCAATGATTTTAAGGTTCCACCATGCTAAATTACAAACACCATCGAACTTGTTGTTCGTAAGGTAATTACGTCACAAGAGGGAACCGTAGGAGGGCGCCACCAAAACATCTCGCCACTAATTAGCGGCGAGATGTTATGGTGGCGCCCTCTATGGTTCCCCTTGTGACGTCATTAGCTTGCAAACAACAAGTTCGATGGTGTTGTTATTAGCATGATGGAAGCTTGAAATCATTGCACTCTCAAAGGTACACTGCCAACACCGTCAAAATTAAAGTTCTTTCATTTCTCTTATTTCCGTCGATGATAAATCCCCTTTCCGACGTCATAGTCAGCGTTCGGCCAATCGTGGAAGGCCGACCACAGCGACGCTTTCGGTCGCGCACGTCGCCAATAGGAGCGGCCTGTGTACAGTTGTAACAAATACGAGCCAGTGGTTCTACTTCACCGTACAATCCGGGACACCAAAGCAATATCCGGGCGACCCTTTTCATTCCTGACCCGTTAGTTCATTCCGGGGCAGTTAAGTCCGCGCGCTGAAGGCGAAATTGCACAATTCTTGTGCAACGTGCCTGTCGCACCAACAAAATTGCCGTTCTTAGCAGCCTATACACGTGAGCTAGTCCCACGGTCACGGTGTAAGATACACTCTTTAGGTGAGGACACGGCGGGGCTGAACGCGCGGCGCGAGGAATCAGATAGTGTTCGTTTGACGGGCATCCGAAAGGCTGCATTATTCCGCGGCCACCGTGCCCGCGGCTGACAGTGTTGCCGGTGGCCAAACGGCGAAACTGTGTGAGAGCGAAAACAATTATCTCGTTGCCATGACACCCCGGTACACCCTGGTCTTTCTGCACGAGCGACAGCCTCGCTGGAGCTGTGCGCGTGTGGAGCATGAGGCGGCACGAGGCGTCTTTGACGTACACATGGGTCGACGAGTCATCTGCCGACGTCACTTGAAACCAGAGTGAGAGAGAGAAAGAGAGAGAGAGAAAAGCGAACTTTATCTGCACTGCGCGAGAAGTGCGCTGCCCTCACCTGAACAGTATTATCTTACACCGTGGCTAGTCCGGAGCACTTGCCGTGAACAGTGCACTCAAATATGGCGTTCACTGAATACCGCTGTAGCGTGCCATCAGGAGTATAGATCACCGACCCACTCTATAGTTACGGCCACTCCATGTGGAAACATTCCAGCACGCACCTCTCGGAGGGCCGAGTTTCAGCCGCGCCTCGTGGCGGGGCAGAAAGTGCCGCCACAAGCGCCGAAGAATTAATCACGAGTCCATAAGCATGATCTTAAGCTGTCATTATCTATGTATATATGGTGTCCCCAAAACAATTTACAGCTTTTTATTTTTATTTCCAAAGTAAATTCGCATCGCCGAGCGCACGTCCTCCGCCAAAATGTAGCGTTAGAGGTCCGAACCAGATTCCGAGGTGTCACCACAAGGCGATATTTTATTCAAGAGTTAAAAGTGATTGTATGAAATTTTCCATGGGAAAACGGCGGCAGATTAAGCTCTCCGATGAATGTATAGTGTTATAGTTCGGAACGTTCAGAACGGACGACGACCAAATAACACCAGCCCATCTCGTGGCCACAACCAAAAAAAAAACACCTTTTATTTCCACGCTCCGCTCCTTATAGGAGCGCTCTATAAATGATGGTGTCCTCTGGCGCGCAATAAGCAAAGCCATCACCTTGGTGTATCTTGCATACACCGAGCAATAAGAAAAACACCACCGCTTTAGCGGTGCCTACTACACCATAAACCGAAAACAGGCGAAAACGGGCCCCATTTTTGCGAATGAAATTTAAAATAAATCACTTCTGAATAAAATATCGCTTTTTTCTGAAACGTTAGCTTCTGGTTCGGACCTTTGGGGCTACCTTTCGGCTAAGAATGAGTGTTCAGCGATCCGTAATTCACTTTTGCGGTGGAGAAAAAAAATTAAAACTTTTTGGGGGGCAGTTTGTACATGAAAGGAATGTTTGCGTGCCCTAAATTATCGAGAACCGTTCAATTCGCAAAGGTTGCGAAAGGTTTTTCCTTGAAAAGTTTAGTGATGTAACATTAGCCTAACACGGTGGCAATGAATTGTCAACTGCACCTTCTTAAAGCCTCAATGTTGCAGCTCTGAGGTGCCGCTCAAACAGGACGCTCCTTCACCCCTCGATGAAGCCAATCGATGTGCAAAGTTAGGGCGTGGGAATCGAAAGGTAAGCAAACTTACCGATGCCAGGGTATGCCAAGGCCATAACCTTGTCGATTATCCCAACACTGAGATAATCGACAAGGCTCCGAGGCGTTCCAAATGAGTTATCGAGTGCTTGTGATTTTTTTTAATATTTCATTTTGTATAGTGGCTGATTTAAATTGTAAAAGCAGAAGCAACATTGTAAAAAAAATGTGTGTCTGTCCATAGGTTCCTCTATAGTATAGAGAGGCTATGGACTATAGAGGAGGCTATGTCAGTATAGAGTCTATTCTGACATAGCCTCCTCTATAGTCCATAGCCTCCTATATACTATTTTTTTATTAAGGTGATGAGTGAAAGGCAGAGAGGTAAGCCTGGACTTCTGTCCTAGCTGGCTACTCTGCACAGGGGAAAGGATTAAGGGATGAAAAGGTGGGATGAGGCGCTTAATGAATATGAGAAGAGAGAGCTGAAAGGATGATGGGTTGAATAGTTCAAAATGTCAGTCTCTGCCTTACAAGGATTGCATCAACCGGGTGTCCTCGAGAAATCGTATCAGGGCTTTTGTGGCTTTCATTGAATGTTCCGTGGACTGCCACGAGCCCAGCACTTTGTCACAGGAGAAAGGTCGGTCATCTAGCCTCTGAATTGTTCTGTGAAGGTCTTCTCTTTCCACGGCGTAGATGGCACATTCACAGATAAGGTGATCTGCAGTTTCCTGGACATCGCAGACTGGGCAGTTAGGGCTGTCTCTTCTTTTTATTCGATGTAGGAAGTGTCGGGTAAACGCCACCCCCAGTCGGAGTCTGTGTAGTACTGCCTGGGACCTGCGTGGAAGTCCAGACGGATATTTAAATGTCATATGTGGATCGAGGGCGTATAATCGGGAGTGATGGTATTCGGGATCAGCCCATAGATGTGATGTCAGGAGTTTGGCTACATTACGCACTGTTCAGTTGGCTTCTGACTTGAAGTAAGGAATTTTCAGGGTGCGCACATTTTTATGGGCCGATTTAGCCGCTGCATCTGCTGCCTCGTTGCCAGAAATCCCACTATGGCTTGGAATCCATTGGAGGCGCAGGTCATGTCCTTTCACTCGGCAACGGTTTAAAAGTAGCATGATGTTCAAACCAAGTTCTTGGTATCCGCTTGGTACCATAGCCGATTGTAGAATTTTCAAGGACACTTTGGAGCCAGTGAAGATTGTCCATGTTTCAGGTTGTTGTTTCTCGATATACTTCACCGCTTCCTGAATGGCAATCAATTCGGCTGTTGTTGAAGATGTTTTGTGACTTAGTTTGTGCTTAATAGTTATACCTCTGGTAGGAAACACAGCAGCGGCTGTTGAGCTCATTTTACTTGTAGAACCATCGGTAAAAACGTGTATACGAGATATATGAGATCCATACATTTCGGTCATTGTATGTTGGTACAGCACCGCCTGAGGAGTGTTGCGTTTTGTATGTATCCCGGGGATGTCGAGGGATATTAGTGGCGTAGGTATGGTCCAAGGTGGAGCACACTGTAATTTCTGGTGTTATAAACTTTGATGGAAATTTTTGTTGGTACAGTGCTTAAACACGAGCGTAGTGTAGAACGATGGTCTAGACGACTTATAATGTCGGCTAGGTGATGCTTTTTATGTCTGGTTAGATGCCGTAAATGTATTCTTAAGGTGTCTTGAATTTGAAGAACACATGCTGGGAATTGTCGGAATTCGGCTATAGTGCCTGGCGTGGAAGTTGACCGAGGGAGACCAAGACAGCAGCGGGGCCCTATATACTATTAGTATAGAGAAGGCTATGGTCTGTCTCACATTGGAGGGAAGTTAAGTTACAGTCAAGTCACGTCTATAAAATAGGCTATTAGTAATTGTTCTTCCAATACATCTTACTCGTCAAAAATCCCATGGTCTTGGTACCGACTAATGTCACTGAATACTGTGTCAGTCTACAGAATTCCTTTGGTGGATCGGTGGCCGAGTGGGCTATACTTCGTTTCAGCTTGGGTCCAGACGCAGCCGATGCTACGAGCGCGAGCGTGTGGGCCTGAACAGTGCTTGCATTGCACGAGCGCGCGTGCTTGGCAGGGACACTGAAAGCCCGGCCAAGCACGCGCTTGTAGCATCGCCTGCGTCTGGACCCAAGCTGAAACGAAGTATGGCGCACACCACCTTTGGCCACGTGGAGCAGAACGCTCGCGCTGCAGAACCCAGGATCCTGTTTTCAATCCCCACCCCACCCCTGCCCGTTTCGATATGGATGAACATCGTACCGGCGTGCAGTCGTGTATCACTACTGCGTGATGCACGTTAAAGACCCCAGGGGCCCTATGGTGCGCTGTTTGGACTCCCACGGTGACTAGGGAAAAGGACGTGACGTCAACAACGCAGCAAACACAGATTGGATCTTGATTGGCAGAAGCAGGTTTCCCCAGAAGAAAACAAAAGCTCAGTTTTTTTTTCTTATGCGGAAATTTGTCATCAGCGACAATCACCAATCAAGATTAAATCTGTATTTGCTGCGTTGTTGACGTCACTTCCTTCTCCCTAGTCTCTGTGGAGTCCAGAGCACAACATAGGGCCCCAGGCTAGCGGTTGTACTGCACTGGCTAAATTCCTCATCTACAGCTAGGAGACTCGCCACCTGTTGAGGCAGACCAAGGTCTAGGCTGTATAAACATACACACAACTCAATCTGTACAGCATTCCCATTTTTTAATGCTTTGCCCACAACAGCCTCCTTTCTCGCCCTGTTTGTTTTGATTTCCTACGGCATCATTGGACGGCAGCAGTCTCGTCTGCCGTCAATATCATTATACCTGTTTCGAACCGCCGCCATAAGCCGCCATATTGTTACCCGCCCGATTTTGCTGCAGCACTACGGGTCGCCCCTGCTGTGACGGACGCATTTTCATGGAATCACAACCTAACGCTCTGCTTTTCGTGACTCCCAAATGCCTTCTTCACATCACTGCCGAGACAGATGAGAGAATGGCAAAAGAGACTCCCGCTTCCCGTCAGGCAGAGGAGTGTTTGGCTTGCCATTATAAGACGAAAGAATTCCAAGCCCACTGCAAGAAGCAAACTTTGTGAGGTGAGTGTACTTCCCTGGTCTTCTCCGCGTGTTGCTCGTCGCCTCGCAGCCTGCTTCGACTGAGCTTGGTTCGGCTAGGGTGCCTTCATGTGCACCTTGCTTAGGGTGGAGACATACGGCCATTTTGTCTCACACGTTTATTTTTATTTTTTGTTCAGAAGCGCGTGAAAGCGCGTGTCCCTGCACGCGTATGAGGCGCTGACTGTGCTATAGCGACATTTTGTTTTCGTCGATTTCTTTGTATTTTACCCGTGAGCGCGTGCTGTCGGCATCGGGTACTACAAAGGGTGGCATCACCCTAAACAGAAGGACATTGAGGCACCCTAGGTTCGGCAGGAACGATGTTTGACAGAACCGTTGCTTCAGAATAGGAATTCGATTGCAGTACTTTCTAGTCAAATTTCTTCGCCTCGTATGAAGGGTAAAAACCTATGTAAGGACTAGCTTTGCATGCGAAATTGGAAGCACGAATGTCGGGGTGATTCATAACGCAATTTAAACAAACACTCTTGTATGAGTCGGCACCCAGACGGTTTTCATCAGTTTCTTTTTTTTTTCATTGTTACATTCCTGTTTTCCTGCCTTGTAACACTAACACGCCAAAACATTATTAAAACCTTGACAGCACAGTCTTGTTGGGTATGTCATGTAATGTCCAGGGTGAATGAAATACACCTTGATGCTCAGGTTGCGGCTTAGAGAGTCATATCAAGCCATTTTTTGTAACTCACCGTCATGTCCATTTGCCTGCATTAATCATTTGCAAAAGCCAGTGACGGCGGCCAACTGCCTTAAAGATCGTCATGGGGAAATCATTGCTGAACCTTCAAGCTTCATTGTCCAGCAAAGCAATTGTCAAACTATCCCACGAGCTTGGGACTATGCTTCAATATATCCTGTTCCAGTCCAGTCCTGAAAATATTGTTTCCACTCGTAAATAAATCAATAAAGTGCTGCTGCGTTTATACGGCGGTCTTTTAAAATGCTCCGAAAATCGTAAACAAAAAAACAAAAACCGCCAGCGAGAGAGTGATGACAGATGTAAGTGCATAAACTCTAAGCGCTAAAGTTCGCTACTGCGATGAGAGCAAGGCGAAGACCACCCAGTGGCGTAGTAATGGGGGGGGGGGGGGGGGGGGGGGCGTGGGCCCCGGGTACCAGGAGTCTCAGTCACGAGGGGGGTGCCACTTATGGCGGCAATACCCCCCCGGCTTGACTGGTTCGTAAGTGGCAAAGAATGTGTAGACGCATGAGGTCACCACTCTTCCATCACGAACGTGTCTGGTGCAGAGTGGCAAAACTGGCTTGGCTCGCACAAAGTCATCGCGCACCGGCGGAAAAAGCAAGCGCGGAAAGTGCGGGAGCACTCGAGAAAGAGCTGTGCCCGGGCACGCCGAGCCAACGCCACCTAGTCTACGCCAAACCCAGCGCAACACGAGTGTATGAGTGTGCCGGCCATGGTCGGCTTGCGCCGACCATGGCCGGACGGCGCCGAGACAGCAAGAGAAGGCGCCAGACGAAGAAGAAAGAAATCACACGAAGGTCTTACACGAAGGGAGTCGCGGGAGGGGGTAAACGTGTTGGGTAAACTCTCAACGTGTCGTCTCCCTCACCCCGGACTCTCACCCATGGCTGTCCACCCGTGCAGGGCACCGCACCACGCGCCGAGGGGAAGTGCCGAGAGGAGGTGCTGGCGAAAGGCTTCTGCTCAGCAAGCTCCCTCGCTCTCTGACCCCGCCGTAAGTTCTAGAAGCGCGTCGCTCGCCGTCGGGAGGCGGTCACAATGTAGTGTTCTGGCAAGTGAATTCGTAATGCTGTGACGGCGACGGCGTTTCCCTGTTGCCACAGCGTGCCATGACTGGAGACCGTCGAGCTTCCGGAAATCTGCGTGGACGGACTGGCTTCAGCGCCGCAGTGTACCGTATGCCAACGATTGTTTGATTGCATTACTTTCCATTTTAAGGCGTGCGGTTTAGAGGCTCGTTTTAGCGACAACATCTTACCGAATTGCCTCGAAACTCTGTTTAGAGAAAATGGCGGCCGCCGGCATGCTGTTGCTTGTGGTCTCGGGGAGCGGGGGGGGGGGGTGACAAAAGACCCAAGGGCCCCGGGTGCCAGATGGTCTAGCTACGCCACTGAGACCACCCCATCTAGTGAATTACTGGCCTTTCTAGATATTTATACAGTGCTAGGTGACTCATCTCAAAATGAGGTAATAGACTTCACAAATTCAGTGTCATGTGGTGCCTCAAATATAAGTCTAATTTTTTTGCATGCCAATAGCGGTTAAAATCTGTTACCTATCTGTTACCTCTCAAAAACAGCTGTGTTTGAGACTTCTTCTCATTATTCCTCTCTTTTCTCTGTCCTCACCGCCTCCTCGGGTAATTCTACAATTATAAACTTACACCAGCTCACTTGCGCCCTCACGTTTTGTTCGGTCGTAACCCATAGCAGGTATATTCGCAGCGTGCGACAAGACAGCGTCATCACGGTGCGGCTTCTAGCAAAAGCATTTCGCAAAGACCTGGTGTATAGTAGCCGATCTTAGTTTCTATTCAATATCAGCTTACCTGAGCACAGCGCTATCCGAAATGTTCGGAGCCACATTTGACACTAATTTTTTTAATCCAAGATAAGACAGGGAAATTGAAAATGGAAATACTCTCCGTGTTCTGGCGAAGACAGCCGGGATCATTTCGATACCCGTACATCTAGTGAATGCACCATCGAGCGAAGAGCAATCTGGCCACAAGAGAAGCGAAAACATACTTATCATGTAGATTTTATCAAATATTGGCCCTAGTAAATATCATTCCGTAGTAATTACCGAACCGTCGAACACGCAAACGCTTCATAGATTCCGGCGCAGATAAAATAAGGGCATGGCCGCGTGCTGCCGTCGTTGCCTCTGTAACTGCGGGGTACAGGATTGAAGCCCGACCTCCGAGCAACTCCCCTGGGGGTCGAACGTTGCGAGAACATTTACGGAGCAAGGCTGGTCGCGGGTAGGTTTTCGAAGAACGGGCAGCATTTCACTTCGCGACCTAACGCGGACGCTGTCCTTGGTGGCGCCGCCAACTGGCTGCCAAGGTAAAGCCCCTGGTTTTCTTGGAGGGGTTTCAGCATGCCTAGGTCGAGCGACACGCCCACTTTAGTTATTGCACGCTCCCGACAGGTGTGACGCGCTACCAAAAAAGTGGTTCCGGCAGGGCATGGAAGGCTGCCACACAGATGGTGCGACTGCATTCGGCTCCAGGAGGAGTATGTAGAACCGTAGACATACCAACCGACCTCTACGTGGCCGGTAGTTGCATCAAACATCGCCTCCACGGAAAAACAAAATGCTAAGTATTTTATGGAGGTTTAGTGCCCCATAAAGCACTAATTAATAAGAAGAAGAAAAAAGTTACGAATGTGCGATGTAACAAAGCATATTTTGAACAAGTAAGGCTATACATTTGCGTCAACCATCTTTTATCGATATATCGAGTTTGACTGAAGAAGATTAAAAATATATACAGCAGAAACTCCATTTCACTTTCAGTTCGATCGTAGCCAACGCAAGGATCTCTTGGAGCCGATCAAGTACAGGCAGAAGTGCATCGTCATTTCGCTCATTGTCTGAATAACACCACAGGGTATTTGACAGGAAGACATCGCTTGGGAGAACTGCTTGTCCGACAGGCTCATTGTCAAGTGCTACACGGGCGAGTTCGAGACGCCCTGGTGCAGCTCAGAGAAAGGAACTGGGTGGTGCGAGCACAGGAGCTGGTGATAAAGATAATCAAGGGAAGCATATCGTGCCAGCGCTTCAATGACCGTCCGGCGAGAGAGGTGACCGCTCCGCTTCCACGAGACCGATTGACACAGGCTCAACCCTTCGAAATCACTGGCGTCGACTTCGCAGGACCACTGCTGGTAAAGGAAGAAAACGGACTGTACAAGTCATGTTTGGCTTTGTTCACTTGTGCCGTAACGAGAACGATTCACTTGGAGCTCGAGAGAGACATGTCAACCGAGTCATTCGTGGCGGCGCTGAGACGTTTCATCCCGCGAAGATGTGTACCTCGCATCATTTACAGCGATAATTTACTCTCATTCAAGAAAGCCAACAGAGACCCAGAAACAAATATGAAGCGCTCTTCTTGATCCCGAGGATTTTGGTTGCGTTACCAACGCACGAGTCGAGTGGAAATTCATCGTCGAGCGCGCCCCATGGTGGGGCGGGTTCTTCGAGCGCATCGTCGGATCAATGAAGCTCTCACCGAAGACAGTAATTGTTGCCAGATGTTTAAATTTCGACCAGTTGGTATCAACACTGACCGAGATCGAGGCGGTATTGGACTCGAAAACCGGTTACTCACATCTACGACGAACCCGGAGAGCCCCAGCCACACTCTCCGTCTTTCTTTTTGACGGGCAGACGACTGACGACGCTGCCAAGCATGGGGAGGAAAGATATCGGAGGTGTTCACACCGACCTCCGCAGGTCCTGGTCCCACCGACAGATGACAACGGAAGCCTCCTCGCGTCGATGGAGTCAAGAGTACCTGACGGAACTGAGGAACGTGCAAGGCCAGAAACAACGCCATGAAAACTGCTAGAAGGGGTGATCTGGTTCCTCTCCGCGACGGCCTGCGACGCCGACAGCAGTGGAGACTTGGTAGGATCCAAAAGGTTTTCCGGGAAGAGACGGCAAAGTACGAACATGCCTGCTCAAGATGCCCGGAGGGTCAACGGTCGAAAAACCAATACAGTTATTACACCGTCTAGATATCCCATAACAAAACAAACAATAACGCAGTCATTTCTTTTTTTTTTTTTTGGGGGGGGGGGGGGCTGGGGAGGGGGGATGTGTTGTAGAATAAAAAGAACTCTTGAGGATGCCCCAGCCGGGAAGAAGGATGAGCAAATGACACGAGCCGAGACCGAGGTACGGCACCCGTTTCCAAGAAACCACGAAGAGGGACGGAGCGCCGAGGGGAGCTCGGGCCCCACTGCGGGGTCAGAAAAGGACGAGCCCCCCTCTCGGACCGACGCTTGGTGCGGGACGTTCCTACTTGGTCGAACGGCGCTCGGAGGCGGACGTGCCTTCGCATGCTTTACTTATATCAGTTTCACTAAAAATAAACCACGTTCTCTTATACTAAAAAAACAAGTCCTTTTCCTAATTCCACACTGGAGCCCTACGGTAGGTGCAAGGTTGGTGAAAAGGATGTTAATGCAGTGTTTGGATACTACAAAACGGACGAGCCACCACAGGGGATTCACTTTCTGCGGAAGATTTGCAGGCTCTATGTGTATGTCCGCAGCCTACTTCTCCTCGCTTCCTTTGTAAGTGCGACCACTGCCAAAGAGTGGAAGAATTGTCATTAGAAAAATTTGATATTGGATATAATGAAGAGGTATTCTTCGTCACATGTTTATCGGGGGAGTTCATTAAGAAGACGCTGATGGCCGCAGCGTTTATCAAGGTGCTTTAAAAGACTGTGATGAGGTGGATCCATCTCAGCTGCCAACGACACGTGCAAGCAAAGGCGATACAAGACAAGAGGCAGTCTTGTGAAAGGGGTGCCATTGCTTTACACTTTGACTTTGCCGAGAATGGAACCGTGGTGCTTGCGGACGAGGTACAGGGGTACCATTGGAAGAAGAAACAAATCAGCATCTTTACGTGCGTTGTAACGTCAAGGAAGTCGACGCGGAGCTATGCCGCTGTTTGCGACGATCTAACTCATGACTCGGCGCATACATGCTTGGCATTGTCAAAAATTAAGGCACACCTCGAGGACAAAGGAACCAATCTACTCTCGCCTCACTTACGTTAGCGATGGAGCGGGCACCCATTTTAAGAACTGGTACCAACTTCACGAGTTGCAGCGCAGTGAGCTCCAGACGACGAAGTGGATCTTTTCGGCAACAGGGCACGGCAAGTTTGCATGTGACGGGGTAGGGGGGGGCTTTTAAAACACCAAGCCACCTTCCAAAAATTGCGGGCGCCTGCCACTGACGCCATACAAGGTGCCAATGGGTTTGTGCGGGCACTGGAAGGAAAAATACAAAACGTCCCCTTGTTTTACTTTGCGTATGGCGAGCTTGAGGCATTTCGAGAAAAAAAAAGAACTAGTGTGGAAGGACGCCAAGACGGTGGCTGGAATCCAGTCGCTTGTAATGTGGAAATATAAAAATCTGATCAGGAGAATCCCTTGTAGGTGGCACGCAGCGCGGACTCTGAGCGGAAGAAGCCCTGAGTCCCATGAGCGTGTTCTAGTAGATTGCTTGTGTCACCAAATACGGCTACGCCCGGGTATATTAGAAACTCCTCTCGCCGAATTACCCCTGAACCGACCCAGGCCTGCATCACAGTTTCCAAATTTCTATGCAATTCAATATAAACAAGACCTAGCGGGACAAACGTTTCGAATGCCTTCCTGCACCTGGTTTGATATATCGCGCTTCCTACCACGCTCTTTTCGTCTCGCACGATATGCGACCTGTGTGAATACGAAGTCTGCTCTGGACTTGGAGCCATGAGATTCGAACTGCGAAAAAGCGGATCGAGCTCAAGAAAAGCGACGGTGGCGGGCCAGGTCCGTGCTGGGGAAGCTGATTGATTGCATGATAATTGAGTGTTTTATGGCGCAAAAATCAACTTAAGCCAAAGTGCGCCAAACTAGGTTATATACTGTATTCTTTTAGCATGTCGTGACTTGACAAATATGTGTGACATAATATCTGGTGTAAATGGCAAGTGCTAGAAGTAAAACTATGTACACGATCAAATGAGATGAAGGGTTATCTCCAGACTTGTGCTCGTTACTCGAAGAATGTAATGGATTACAATTACAAATTGCCGAGGCTCAAATGTAATGAATTAACATTACAAATTACTTTCGCTTGAAAGTAACGGATTACTTTACTCGTTACGTTACAAATTATTTCAACGTGACTTTTTCCGTAGACTTATCCAGAACACAATAAAAAAACATTTGATATTTTCAAAAATGTTTTGCAACAGTACTTTTTATTTCTCATACGTCCGTATTTTGGTAGTCCTTGTAAAAATGAAATATTGTATTTAAAAGAAAAAGTGTAGGTGCACTCCGTCCACCTGTAAGCTGACAAGGCACCGAAAGCTGCAACAACACCCGCCATCCCGCTAGCTTACGGCCTCCGGAAATGATTCCTGGAATTGTGCAGACAAAGCTAGCGGTGCGCATGCCCAGTAGCAGCGTCTACCTCCGCTACGAGATTCGGAGCTAAAGAAGCGATCTACGAAAGCTCCTTTTGATTCGGGTGTTACGCCTGTTATTCACAAGAAAAGAAAAACTTGGTTCTAACGTTACAATGTATAGCCAAAGCAGAATGCAGGTGTCCCATCTTACCTTGATCTGTTTCCGTAGGTTAGAGTTTGCTGTTCTTGCTGATGACAGTGTCAGTGACGTGATTAGCCTAAGCCGTTTTGGAGAACCTTTTGGAGCAGCCAAAACAATGTTTTGGAGCAGCAAAAGTTGCCTCTGGAGCAGCCAAAACAGTATTTCGGAGCAACAAAAGTGACTTTTGGAGCAGCTAAAACAGTGTTTCGGAGCAGCAAAAGTGGCTTTTGGAGCAGATATTCTTAGAAAAATAAAAATATTCGTTTTAAGTGCTGGACAAACGAAGGACACTTTGCTCGCCGCAATAAACGAATTATAGTCAAGTTAGACCACCTGAGAGTCTTTCAACATGTAACGGAAATGCCTATGACTTGACACAGTTAAATTATACATATATAGGTACCCGCTATAAGTAAATAAGAACCAAACTGCCGATATTAAAGTTTATTTGAAAAGGACTAGCTTAGTAGTAAATAGCACAGCATTATTTTGGCTATAGTCGGTTACAAGTCAAGAAGGTAGGAGAAGCTCCTCCAACAAGCGTGATGTGCCCGTTTTAAATCCACCCGCAGTCGAAAGAATAGTTCACTGGAAACTCCCTTCCTCCGCTTCAATGAATAGATAATGGCTACAGAGTGATGACAACTTCACTCTGTAGCCCCACTTTTTAAGAAAGTGACATTTGTATTCATTGGAGAGGGAACCGAGCCCCTGAAAGTTGCCTGTGTATCCATCGGAGGGGGAATCTAACCCCCCCCCCCCAAAGTCGTATTTGTTTACATCGGAGGGGGAAACTCTAATCTCCCTCTTGTGGCTTTCACAACGCTAAGTCAAAGTCGAAAAATAAAACAAATATTTACAGGAAGGAAAAACCCTCGCCCCGCGTTGGCCACGACGTCACGGAAAGGATAGTGCGCTATTGGATGCGAAGGTGGCGGAGGGATGAATGAATCTTTTTGAGGGGCATTTGCCGCTACCTTCTCGACCTGTAACTTACTATAGTTCTATAATAAATGGAAGCAGTCTCCAACTGATGAAACACGTTACTGCATTGGCAATGCGAAATTGTCGCGCGAGCGGAGATGGCTGTTCGATCTAAACCATGCCATTCCGCTCCATCGCCAACTGGTTCCCAAAATTGTATGCAAAATGTAGCTGTCCAGCATAGGACAAAAAACGGTCCAGCGGAACGTGCTTGCAAAGCCGGCAAGCAAAATACAAACCAAACACGCAAAAAAAAATTAGTTAATGATGCAAGACATTGCGAGCCTGGGTCAACAGTTCTTGGAGCGCTTTGTGCAACGACTCGACCCGAAACAAACAAGCGCGCTGTGCGGGTTCAGCGTGGAGCCTTCTTTGCTTTAGCTCACTTTTCTTCACGAACCTTCTTTCACGGCAGATTTTTCATGTACCGGGGTCTCTCTCAAAAAGAAAGCCCACCTAGAGAAACCTAGCTAATCAATACTTCGACACTGCAGTCTTTGAGCTAGAGGGATTTTTGTAGTAGTGTGGTGTTTGACTGATGTCCCTTTCTGGTCTGACAACCCTGTCAGACTGGCAACATTGGGCCGGCACCCGGGATGAAGAGAACATTCTGGAATGTCGTCGTGTGGCTAGGTTGTAATGTAGACGAGCACGTTACTCATCGTTAATTTTCTGTAATTAATAAAGTGTTGCACCTACCAATGTGCCTAACTTAGCCAGGACCACAACAAGTAGCGTACTAAACAAGAACAGGAATGTTGATGAACATGGGGTGGTCCTTACGTTTCAGTTTAGGAAGCGCCATATCTACAGCGACGTGGGGACGGCAACACCCGACGTCGCGCGACCACGGTGACTGGAAGGCAGGGACCAAATATAATTTTCCCACGGCCGTTGCTTTCAGGAGCGAGTGCTTCACCTCACAAAGCAACTCCCGCCGCGCAAAGACGGGGTTTCGTTTCACAGCATGACGCTATGGCTGGTACTCAGAACGCTAGCGTCAGAGCGTCCGCACACGCCAGCGTCTAGCGTTGAATTTTCTATTTTTTTTTAAAGACGCGAGACAACGAGAGCAGCGATAGCGCGAAACGAGAGACGGCGGGAAAAACCATAAAAGACCGGATGAATGATTGATACAGGGTACTTTGTGTCGGGCGGCCGCTTGCGCCACTCTAGCTTACGCTTGCTCAATTACTTTACTCAGTTTAGTTTCGGTTTTGGCGCAGGCTTGGAGCAGACCCTAGTGAAAAATACACCAGGCCGAGGGCTGGTGTGAATTTGATGTTACACCAGACTTTTTCACAGATGTGATTTGGGGACATTTCCGGTGTTCTGGTGTGTTGGTGTGACACCAGAAATCTGGTAGTTCTGATGACACCAGCAATCTGCAAATTTGGTGGGACATCAGGTTTTGTTGCAGATACCAGAGCACCTGTTGACTGTTGATTTACTCACAAAAAAGGGTACAATGATAAGTTTGATGAACAACGCTGCTGTCATATTACTTTATTCAAAAAAGTTGGGCAATGCGCAACAGTAAACTTCGGAAGCTTTACTGTGGTAGGGAGTTGGGTCAGTGATCAACTGGGGTTTGTCCGGGAGCCACTCGCCTTATGGGCGAAGAACCGGACGCCCTGCCGTTCTGCAATTCTTGGCCTTTCAGCTTGCAGGTTGACTCGTGTCTTAGTTAAGCTGACTGCTCCGCGTACCCCTCCGCGCCAGAAATGTCCTCTTCTAAGGCATCACATTCGACGGATGGCTCGATTTCCTTGTCCAGCTCTTTTCCAGGGAAGCTTCCTTAAGTAGAAGAATATCAAATAAGCTCTTCGAGCTCACCGATGTCGGCTGGATCCGTGGCCAGCAGTGACGCCAATCTCGTTGATGATCTTTGTTGTGGCGGCTCGCAGGGTAATCCTCTTCGCTTCAGGCGGTCGACGCCCTAATGTTCGTAGTAGGCATGATCTGGCCGTTAATTCCCGGTTTTCAGCACCAAAACTGTAATAATTACTAGCTTTCTTTGTTGTTTTGTTACCAAACCAAGCTCGTCGGAAGTCAGGAGAGCGCACCAACACACATCTTTTCGGCTTCGACTCACAAAGAAGACTTCTTTATTTTTCAAACTTAAACAAGAATACCGGCGAGTGAAAGAGAAACCCCGAAGAGGCGAGCCGGCGAGCGCCCCAAGCTGCTCAAGACCACCCGGGAAAGTTCTCGGGACGTGGGGGACACTTCTGAGCACGAAGGAGCCTGCCGCGGGGTTCCGGCGACCACCAAGACGGGAGGAAACAAGGCACCCCGTCGGGGGACGGGGCGGTACACAGACTAATAGAAAAACACGGTCGCGGACGGTGGGAAAAGTCAACAAAAGACAATCCTATGTCACATAAAACTGCGTGGGTGTGCACAAATTGCCGCCTGCGAGCACATGAGCCCTGCGGTGTGACACCAGACTCTCTTTGGTGTACCCATCAGGCTGATGTGCGGGTACACCAGCATTTCTGGTGGGCAATATCATGGTGTTGCTACAATTGTAGCATCGCTGGTGGGCCCACCCGAATATTCGGGCGTCACACCAGGATTTTCTGATGTCACACCCAGGATTGCCTGGTGTATTTTTCATTAGGGGATGACCTATATTTTGGCAGAATGTAGCAGGATGTAGCAGGGTTAGCCCCTTGACGCAGTTTAACGCAATCGACGCAACAATCACATCACTGCAGTGTGTGTTTTGTTTGTTTGGCAAGCAAAGAATGCACTGAAACTCTAGAATTTCGTTCTCCTTAATGCCCTGCATTTTTAACATCTCATTAAGAGATGGCCATGGAGACGACAAACACTTCATAACCGAAAACTCGACCAGTCAGAGAAAAAGTGGCGGTTGTGGGTTATGGATCGTTCATCGGTTTTCACTTTCATACCAATATTCGTGGAGGCCAGGGGAGGGAAGCGACATAGAGGGCGAAAGAAGCGGTGGCCACCGGTCTCTCAAAACAATAGAGGATCATATCACTTTTATGCGTTCTCTCACTCTTTTTCTCTCTCTGTCAGCACTCCTTAGATAGCTATAACCCCCCCCCCCCCCCCCCCCTCCACTGTGAAAGTGTGGAGTGGGCTAAACACCACGCCTAGTCAAGTAAACCAAAAGAACTATTGTCCGTACCCTTTTTTCGGGCCCTGCACTGGTCTCCCATTCTTCCGGCGACTGATGCAGAAAACAGTGGGGCATTGCACATTTCTTCTTCGTTATTTGGACCAGTCACTGTTTTCAGTCAAACATTTAACAAACATTTCAGGAATTTACGTCAATTTGTTTTAACTGTTGGGCAGCGTATCTTTTCAATCTAACTTACCAAAATGCCATCTTTATTCTTAAGTGGCCACGAAATATTTGCTACAGAAGAGGAATCGCTATCAACGAAACTAAAACTAATAAAATCCTAAATTGGATTGTGCCAACAAGATCCCCTGCAGTTAGTGTCTATCAGGGCATCATAACTTACAGTGCGACTGGGACAAGGACAAACAGAGGAGAAAACACTGAAAAAGCGCTGAACGAGCAAATGATTCTATTGAAAAGAAAAATACATAGGATGCTGTTGCTGCTCGTGCAGGCATGCCTATCAGTGGTCCTGGCGCGTCTTCTTTCACCCAACACGAAACTGGCCGAGTTATCCGAGATTCAAAAAGCCGATCTCACTGCTCATCAAAGTCACTGTAGGCTGGCTCACACACGAGGATCTGTTTTGTGTTATGTGGTACGTCTCCATGATTTCTCGGGGCATTTTGTGGTTGTGTCGGAACATCACTGTCGTGTTGGTAAAGGGGTTGGCATCCGCAATCCCAGGCAATGCATCGCGAGATGTGTGTGAGCGGTTCCTTTCATAATAATAATATTAATAATAATTTTATTGCAAATGAACAAAAAGGTATGTTAAGTCCGACCTGCCTAAGCCACATTGGGCTTGACTGGCACCGTCTTACAGTCAGTGAAACCATGCCGTTGCAACAGGAAACATGTAAAATAAAATCCACACAAAGAAATTAGAATAACAAAGCAAACTATTGGGCACTTTACGAACAAAAATTTCTCAGGGCTTTTTTGAGCTTGTATTTTGTTCTTTAAATTTAGAATACTAGAAGGTAGTTTGTCCATATATGCTGGTACAGGTAGTAACTCCGAGCTCTTTTTCCAAATCTTGTCGAACATCGAGGTATCCGGTAACGCTCTCTTTGGGTCTAAGAATACGAGAAGGTACATAAGGAACTTTAAATTGACTATGCCAAAAATGCCTATGAACAACAGTTTCCATCAACAGCAAGTTAAAATCAGGCAAATGCAGTGCTTTAAACACGTCAATGTCCTCACCAAGGCATAAATCATAGGAAATGTTTTTTAACAAAGAACGCAGAATCGAATTGAATTCTAATTTGCCAACGCAGAGCACAATGACCATCACGGTAATACCGCTAACGGAGTACACTGTAGACAAGAGCGTGTACAACAATTTTTCGAACGGATAGTGGCATAAAATATCTCGTGTTATGTAGCAAACAAGACACTGCACGAATTTTCTTACACACATGAGCAAGATGAGTGTTCCAGGTTAGGTCGCTGTCAAAGAATAGGCCAAGATAGACAAGAATACCATAGAACTGTGGTATTCTTGTAGTCGTATCGTTGAGGCAACGCCCAGTCTGTCCGATGTACGCACGCCCACAGGAAAACGCTAGCCCACAGAGACTTTGATGAGCGGTGAGATAGGCTTTCTGGATCTCTGATAACTCGGCCGGTTTCGTGTTGGGTGAAAGAAGACGCGCCAGGGCCACGGAGGGGCATGCCTGAACGAGCAGCAACAGCATCCTACGTATTTTCTTTTGAATAGAATTAGTTGCTAGTTCAGCGCTTGTCCTGTGTTTTCTCCTCTGTCTGTAATTGTCCCAGTCGCGCTGTAAGTTATGATGAACTCTTACCAACTCTCCCAATTGTCCATTTTGCTAGTCTTTTAGTGCCCCGCTCTGTACCATCGGATGGATGTTAATCAATGCATCAAGAACTTTGTAGCTCTTGCCACCCCGTTGCACAACTTCACGGAGAAGGTGCCTCTGTTTACTTGCTGACAGCCTTGCCAAATTGCACTTAGCTAGCTGAAGAGACTACCTGACAAGCAAGCCAATTCAAGCATGCCCACACTTCAGTATTTCGTGTGTCATGGACACCGAGGCCTCCAACATGGAAATGAGGAAGCGCTTTTATAAAACTCCCTGGTGAAGAGGCAACGAATTGCCTATGAAATCCGCACCCTTTCCGAATCCGACCGAAGCTAAAGTGACATGTTAAACGAAATTATCACGTTGACATCCCCTGTGGACTATTGGGGATGATGAAAACGTTTTTTATTTGACATGAAAAAGGGATACACTTCAGTTCTCTTGACTAAAGTCATCCGAGCCGGAGCAGGAGGATGGGTAGGGGGACGGAAATGGAACCGGTGGCTAGATATACTGAGTTAGATTGGCCTCTCGCACGCAAGAAAGCAGAAAGTCCAGGACCTGCTTGCGGTGGTCGGCAGGTTTATTGGGGTGGGGCTTGTCCAATCAGTGTAACTTCGAGGGCGGTACTCCGTAGGCACGGTACCAAGGTGGACATCTCGAATAAGGATAATTTTTAGCAGACCCAGATCAAGAGGGTGCATGTCGCCGGCACTAAACATTGTGTGCACAGTGAATCAAAACCCATGTCCCCTGGGGAGGTGGGTTTGTAAAGTTTAGCTATCCAAACAGGAGTGATGGCTGATTTTGTTTTTAGCCTGCCTAGACAGACCCGCTGCCCTTTAGAGTTAGCAGAGGGAAGGGCGAGCCTTTCGAGCCTTCCTACCTTCTTGTTTGAGCTCTTCCGGGTCCGGTGTGATAGAATGGGCCTTTTTCGCAAATGTTGGGCGCCATCTATCGGGAAGCAGGAAAAACGTTTTGGTGGCTTACCTTGCTTCCGGTTGTGCCCGGTTGTGCCCACTCCAAGCTATATTGACTGTCTGAACGCGGTCGTTAAATGCATTCGGCCTTCGTTCTTCATCTATCCAACGTGATCGACGAGTACATTTGTTTTCATCGAATGCGTTGACTACGGACGACTTCTTCCCTTTGTACGTTTCGCCGAATGAATGGACGACGGACTTCGTCGTGGAGCCCGTCATGACCGACCGCACGATTGAAGTTCTCTTCGATCAGTGAGAAAGCACAAAAGGTGTCATTAAACTAGACTTCATGTTATATGCGGTATTGCCAGTAACGTTAGGAAATATTCGAGACCAAGTTACAGTTAAAGCAAGTTTTTTTTTTAATTGGCAGATTTTTGTTCATGGTGTTCGTAAATTGTTATTCACATGAAGTGCTCTCATAAATGTCAAGGCTAATCCTAAAATCGTCCGGAAAAACACGCCGCTTGCACATTTGAGTCTCAAATTTTCAGCAAACGTGCATTATTGTGGTGGAGTTTAGCTTGTGAAATTTCAAGCGCGTAGCTTCATTCCCGTGAAAAATTAGACCAAGAAACTTGCCCAGGTCAACGGCGTTGTCCCTGTCAAATTTCTTGGTCTTGCTTTATCTAACTGGACAGGGAGGACGACTCGTAGTCAGCTGGTTACTGACCTCATTACAGTATTACAACTTGCTCACTAAACCCGTTAGGGAGCTACTCTTTGAAATTTCGCACAAATTACCACTAAAAGGTATATTTCATGAATATTCGAGATTTCTAGCGTGCAGCCGCCGATTTCAGAGCGCGCATCGAAATTTATGTTCTCCCAAAGGCGGGAGTGCTTTGAAGGCTGCCTTTACGAGCCGTCCGGATTGTTTCACCGAATCGTCCGAATCCACAGCACCCGCTTCGTCTCGGGTACAGGCTAGTAAAAGGGAACACGAAGAAACGTAAACCGCGACAGTGCTTGCAGCCGTTGTTGGAGCCGACAACGGAAAAGCATTAGGAAATGTTGGAGAACTTCAAAACGCGCGCCCACCGCTGCTTCCCGCTGTCCCGAGACGGACGCACCGCGTTCAACACTAGTCTAGATTACCCATGCTTAGGCTTCTCGGCCTTCGCAGATAAAGATGTAGTTCGCGGTGGCTACATAATTAACTCAGCGGCTGAGCGTTGATTAAAATTTTAGCCCGATTAATCGGTACCTTTTAATCCATTAAATAATCGATTATTCGGTTTCGCTGATTTTCATGCACAATGTATTAAGGAGCACAAATTTACACTTGTTGCCTTTCCTGATATTTTTTTACAATGTAAAAAACACCGCAATGTATTTTAAATTTCAACTTTGATGTGCTATTGAAAGCAGCCCAAAGAGACTTACAACTTATTTTACGAATTCTGGATGCAGGGAAGTTGGTTGATGTCCTCAGGCACGAATGAGCTAATTTGCTTCTTCACAATAGTCATTGCTGCGCTAAACAGGCACTTGCTTGGCGTTCAAGTGACCATGTGAGATATAATCTTGTCACCTTGATGTGGGTTGAAAACGTCACCCCTGCAGCTTGCATTACATTTAAATTTCACCTAAAGTTTACCCTTCCTATTGGTCTACTCCTCCACGTCTCTGAAGTGTCTGATACTGAAGCAAGTTAAGGCCCTGTCACACTGAGGCAACAGTTGGACAACTCTATCCGGCAACACGAGGAAATCATGTTGCCGGCGACAACATCGCGGCAACATGTTGCTGCCGTGCGGCAACCGTGTTGTCCGACTTGTTGTCCGACTTGTTGCCCGTCCACCCTGTCACACTGAGACAACACGGAGAACGCTCCGTTATCTTGATTGCTTATCTTCGTTCGTGATGCTAATCGTCGCTGGAAATGTGACTCTACAAAGTGCTAGTGCGTTCGAAGGGCCGGAAATTACCACGGGACGACATCAACCAGTGACTGCGATTAGAAAACTTGACACGGGGAGTATTTTCCACCCTTTATTTTATCCAAATGTTCTTCATTCGCTGACAAAGCAGACAGCCCTAGCCGAGGAAAGTGAGATCGCTTATATATGTCGGGATTCACGCCACCGTATGAAGTGTTTCTGTCCGCTTCTTTCTCTTATGCAATTTCTGTTTAAATTGTAAAATTGATTTAGCACCGGCAGTAACCCCAAAGCGTCTTTTGAAACGTGGTGTTGAGCAGAACTGACAGTGCTTAAAAACGGCGACACCGACACGATCGTCCTTCATAATAACAATCGGCGGAATACATTTTTCAACGCTGTCTATTTGCCTACTACCTGCTATGTGATCGCTTCATTTTCCAAAACGTCCTGTCTATTTCTCAAACGAATCAGGTGTCTGGTAGCGGCTTTTTCCAAGTTCCAGGCATCAACAACCATGATCAAAGTGGTCGTTTAAATGTGTCGATTTTTTTTTATCTTTGCTTTCCTGGGTTGTTTTTATTATACTTTATTAGCAGATGAATAGGCATAAAGTTTTACTTCACTAGCAGTAATGTGAGCTGCTCTCTCAGCAGTTTTAATTTCAACACCGGTCTGAACGTTCACGACCGTAACTGTGACCATTTCGACAACCGCTTTCCCTAATTACACAGTAAACACTTGAATTATTTTAGCTGCACGCCAGCATTATTTATTGTTAAATAACGTTTTCCAAGCCTTGATTTGAGTAACACGTTATTAATAGGGAGCTAGCTCTGCCATCGAAGCTATCTGTGCTGTCGTGTAGCGTGATGGAAATTCGCTCAGCCAGCGATCAGGACAACACACGTTGCCCAACATAAGTTGGTGCTTTTGTTTGTTGCCAAAAGCTGTCATGCCGAGGCAAAATTTTCGTTGTCGTCCATGTTGTGATGCTGTTGCCGCGGTGTAACAGGTTTGTCGGACAACACATGGGAGCGAGCAACAAGTTGCCCGACTGTTGGACAACGTGTTGTGTTGCTGTTGCCGTCGTGTTGCCTCAGTGTGACAGTGCCTTTATAGTGGCGAAGGATGTGCCGCGCCTCTTCTCTCAAAAAAAAAACAAAAAAAACTGAACAGTGAAAATTTAGCGTTGCTCATGTGTCCTTGACCTGACCAACTGCAGATGAAATAAGTGTCTACCCCGAATTCCTGAGTATAAGGAAACGAAAAATAAAAACGTAACTTTTTTGTGCTTTCGATCCTCTCGGACTAATCCTCCACCGTTGCTATGCGCAGTTTCGACTATTGTAGGCTTTGCAGTTTCCGAAGGCCGTTCTTAACAAGGTATGTGAGGCACATGCTGTCCGTAATGACTGCAAATCACGGTCCTCCGCGCAATTATTTTATGAACTTTTCCGTGATGGCCCAGTGTAGCGCCATGCACTCGAGAAAATTAATGTGCAGGGTGCTGTCGTGCGCGTTCAAAGATCTGCTTGCGTATTCGATTACCTTGTCGCATGAGTCGTGTCTCTGCGTCAGGATCTTTCCAAAGCCCGTTTGGCTCGCGTCCACGTGAACCGTGCTGGGGCACTCACTCTAAAGGCGGCCAGAAGCAACGGAGTCTTCAGGCAATGATTTTATTTATTTGACAATAGAACATACAATAGAACCAACGGAGTCTTCAGGTCGTCGGCGATCCTTTGATGTCCGTCCGACCACTGGAAACGCGCGTCCTTCAGCAGTTGCTTACGCAGCGATGATGATCGCGTTGTAAATTCTGGGATGAACTTTCGACAGTGATTTAGGAACTATAGGAATGAGTAAAGATGCTTGGCATCCCTCTCGGGCTGAAACTTGTCGACTGCAGAAACAAGCTGAGGATCGGGTGTTCTGCCTTCCGCCGTGATCACATTCCCGAGAAATTGAACGCTGGTTCGTACGAACAGCACTTCGCGATGTCCATGCGGAGTCCGTCCACAACGATGCGTCGCAGGGCTTCGTCTAGAGGTTCGAAAGCCGCAGTTATGGTTTTGGCGCCTTGGCCAACGTCATCTATTACGTTGCTGTTCGGGAAAGGCCGTCGAAAGTTCTCCGCGTGACCATTTGCATGGTTTGGGCAACAAGCTTGAGTTAACTTAGAGCGGTAAACCAGCGGCCAAAAATGCCCCCCCCCCCCCGGTTGCTGCCATCTTGACTGTTTGCCATATTAGTGATCACGTGACGTTAAGATGGCTACGCCCAGAGGTGGACCAGATCAGATTGGCCAGATCACGGTCAGTACATGGCTGCTCTGGAGCTGCGTTCCAATCTTACTCGAATGGATCCGAGTTATTCCGGCGGATCAAGTCACGTGACAAGACAGACACAGCAACGCTGGACGCGGGTAGGTTTTCGAACGCAACGGGTACGATAACTTTATTCAGGAGTGAGATAGAAGCTGCGTTTGGTTTACTTGCACCTCCTGCACCGGTGCAGAAAAGTGTAGGGCGGTGTACTTCTGGTCGTATCTCAAAACATATACCGGAAGTACACGGAAGTACACTTTTCTGCACCGGTGCAGGAGGTGCAAGTAAACCGAACGCAGCTTCTCTCTCACTCCTGGGTGAAGTTCTCGTACCTGTTGCGTTCGAAAACCTACCCGCGTCCAGCGTTGCTGTGTTTGTCTTGTCACGTGACTTGATCCGCCGGAATAACTCGGCTCCATTCGAGTAAGATTGGAACGCAGCCCCGAGTGCCCATCTGCCATACATCTGCTGACCGCGATCCGGCCAGTCTGATCTGGCCCACCTCTGGGCGCAGCCATCTTAACGTCACGTGATCACTAATGTGGCAAACAGGCAAGATGGCGGCAACCGGGGGGGGAGCATTCCCGCTGCAGGCAGTGGGTTCCGGTTTACCGCTCTAAGGTAAGACTCAAGCTCGTTGGGTTTGGGGCGCTTTACAGAACCCGAAGGCCACGCGGAGATACTCGTACTTGCCATCTGGAGTGACAAAGGCTGTTTTGTGAACATCTTGCGGCTTCACTCGGCTGGTCACAAATGCGGTCTTGACGTCCATGACAGTGAAGTAGAGGGAGCCGTCTCTCATCACATCGTCGAGTGCGTCGTCCATTCGAGGCATGGGATACAGCGGGTTGATTGCGCGGCTCGCCCGTCGACTTTGGGTAGAACAAGAACGTAGCTGGTAACCAACCTGGTGGCATTACATACATAAAATACATCACCAAAATTACTTGGCTACTCCAGGACTCGGTTAAAATCTGCGATTTGTTTCCCAAATTTTCCGTATGAGGAAAGCGTGTAATGTTTTTTTTCTTGTTTCGTTTTGGTTCATCACAATTCAGCCGATTAACCGATAAAACATTTATCGCGATTAAAGCATTAATCGATTAATCTGAAGGTTACTCGATCAGTCGTCCAGTCTTACTAATTATATATATATATATATAATATGTAATATATATTTTGCTCCCGGGAGGCACACCGATTCATGAACTCCGCTTTCTTTGTTACGTCATACATAATCATTTTTTTAAATTTTTATGCCAAATAAGCTTATGCTTCTCAGCTTGTCAATAGGAGCCATCATCGACGTACATCCCGCAAAAGCAGCCCCAGTAAAACACACACCTAAACCTTACTGAAACCACTTTTTTCTGTAATTATTATTTTATTCGGAATCAAAGCCAAAAGCCAATTAACAATTACAGCAGTACTGCAACAACAACATTAACACAGTCTTTTATTTAGTTAAAAATAATGTCCACGAAGGAGAAGAATCAATATTGTCAATAAAAACACAAAACAAGACATGATCCAAAAGAAAAACATAAAAAAACAAGTCAACGAATAAAACAGTTTTTACGAATTTATTCAAATTTAAGCAATCAATTCATATCCCTGTTTTTGCGAGCAATTCAACGGTCTTTTGATCGAGATTCTTTATTTGCGACTCCAGCAAAATTTACACACCTAGCGGCTAGAACAGAAAGCAGAGCCAGCCTTCTCGAGTGAGTTAGATATTCACAGCTCCTGGCGGTCTAAAGGCGAAGCCGTGAAAGTAGGTTCAAAAACAAGTGATCAAAATTTCCAGCGGCGCATGCGTGACGCCGCTATAGCTTCAGTTTACAGGAATACAGTGAATTACTAGAAGTAGAAGTGGCGGAAAAAGCAACGGCGGAGCCAATGGGCCGTGTGAAGCCAAGGATTTTCAATGTCGCGCGTGGCGCTGGTGGGTTGAAATCCTGATGTCCTCAAGCTGCTCGTGTTGTGCCCTTTTGCCCTTCTGTGCCCACTGATTTCTACTATAGGGGGATATATACTAATCTCTACTACTACTACTCCACTACTTTAATGCCACCACTACTTCTATTATTTTACCCCTAGTACTACTAATATTACTACTACTACTACTGTTACAACTAGTGCTACTCTTACTTCGATTACTACTCTACTACCACTACTCAATCGATCTCTACTTTAGTAAAAAGCACTGGCTGTGCCTGCTAAAAACGAAAAAGAAAAGGAAACGCTTGGCACAGCGCTTCCGGCACGTGGTTGTCGTATGCCAGGGAGGCAAGGTAGTGTTCGGGAAAAGACGGCAAGCGCCACCTGGTAGATTGAACACGATGTGCCTCACGCGGAGAATGACCTCCGAGATATTTGGCGAGAAAAGCTCTGCTCCGGTAGAGTGAACTAGAAACGACTAGCTCCGGCCCTTCCAAACGCTCGTTTGCCCCAAGACCTCCTCTATACCAGGACCACGTCAACCGGAGTGCCACTTACGTAGAGCGCCCTCCCTCGTGCTGCCGATATAGTTTCGAGCCGTCCCACTAGATGGCGCCATTACTCATCTGTTGAATGAGTGCTAGAAACGCTTGGAATAATGGGCATGTCTTCCGGCGCGGTTGCAAATTGTTTATGAATGGTTTTCTTATTTCCATTTTATATGAATTTACCGAATAAGGACACTGCTCTTAAAGGGCCTCTGATACGCCGAAAAAATCAAAGTGCCCGCCAGTGCCCTGTGACGTAACAGTGTACCGCAAGGTGTCGGGGGCGGTAAGAAGGGGAGGCATCGACCTACGTCACTAAAAGTTGGTTTGCCGGAAGTCACGCTCGTGCTTTCCGCGACTGTGCCTGAGACTTTTTTATGTTTTTTTTATTCTGGTCTTTTTTACGAGCGATCGTAGAAGACGAAGTTTCAGTTCCACTAGCTTTTTATCGCTGCACCGTTGGTTAGTTTGCGTGCTGTAAAAGTTGAGGACGAAGAAGTCAGTGGATCGACGTGATGAAAGTTAATGATGAAGGCGTTGCGAGTACAAGCCAGTGTACGAGTGCTTGCCATCAGCCCGATGGTACAGAGCCATACTGGGCAAAAAACAAGCTATCGAGATTAGAAAAAAACTATATTACAGAACGACTCGCAGAAATTGAGGATTGCTAGCATCGAGCGACACGCCCGATCGTGCATGTAGCTGAAGGTTCAGACACCGAGGTCGTTGAATCATCGGATACTCTCCAGGCTGAAGATGCCTCCCGTCTAGAGAATACGAACTGGTGAGTGTACCAAGTACAAGTAAACGTCTAGCATAAAGTACGTGTTTTCTCTAGAACATGAGTAGAACTTCTTTACTATGTTCACTAACTCCTCTTCTTCTACCTTTACAGCAACATTAGGCGATATAAAGCAAATAAAAGATACCTTGTCTGATTAAATTGCTCGCGAAGGTGCGTTGAATAAAAAAAATATAAAGAAATAATACACGCGGTCGTGGTAAGCCCGAGGAGTGATAAAACTCACGTGACTTCCGGCGATGCCTCCCTTCTGACCGCCCCGACAGTTTGCGGTACACTGTTACGTCACAAGGCACTGGCAGGCATTTTGAATTTTTCGGCGTGTCAAAGGTCCTTTAAAGCACCCCTGAAAGGGAAACTGAAGCGGTTTTGTATTTTGGGAAAACCACTAAAATCGTCTTCATTTCGCGTACAGGATCCCGAATATTGATACAGTGAAACCCATTTAGAGCGAGCCCACGTGCAGCGCATTATTGTCGATATCGAACTCTCAAAAAATTTAAATAAAAATGCATGTAAAAAGCACTGTTTAAAACTAACAACACATTGGCTATATCGAACCTTTTCCCCCTGGGAAGGCTTCCAAAAACGCGCACACAATTGTCTTCTAGCCTGTCCCTTCCCCCCAAAAAAAAGTAGGGAAGAAAGGAAATTCCAAAAGCTCAAGTTGCGAACAAAATTGAGCGAAGAGAAGCGTTTCAGAAGGGGAGAAAGCTAAAAAATACACTCTGCACGCCCGCACAGAAAAATAAAAAAACTTTTTCATCCCAAAGCATTTGCCCACGAAAAAAAGCAATTAAAAAAAAAAGGTAAGCTAAAAACATTTTTTTTCATCGCGTTGTTACAAAGCGGAAGTAAAGAAGTGAGAAAGAGAGAGACACCCTCGCTTTGCAACAAACGCATCGTGGAAGTTCGCTGTAAATAGTTTTTGCTATATCGAACTACTTGCTATATCGAACTGATCGTAGTGTCTCCTGCTGTTTGGTATAAACGGGTTTGACTTATTTGTTTTCAATTTGATGCAACGAGGCTGCGGAAGATCTTTTTCAAAGTACCGCTGAAAGCCCCTCCCCCTTTTTTGTTTTCGTGGGAGTGACGTCGTATCAGGAGTTGACGGAATCTTCGCTCTCGCGCAACTTCAGCGCCTATCAAAGCTATGCGCGCGCACCCTTGCTATTTTAATAAGTAAAAAAAAGTAGACGTGACTATTGATGTCAGTGTGGGGAATATACCTGGGAAGCTTGCAATTCTACGCGTTGCACACACGATCGTGACAGAACTGGTCGGAGTTTTTTGCGTTTTCCCGCATATAGTTGCATCTTCGGGGAAAACGATTAAATTCAGATTCACGCGATAGAACTACGCTAAAATCAGTTTCTATCTATTTAAAAAAAACTGTTTCAGCTTCTTTCTAAGAAAATTAGGCAAGGAAAAGCAGCACATAAACGAAGTTACATTTTACTCTATAAGGTGGCCTACAAATTCGTCTAAATAAGCTAATGAACAGAGTGCCATGGAACGTTTCACATGGGTGTCTTTAGATGGTACATTCATCACGCTTAAATTTCGTGAGCGCAAATTTCTAGAAAAATCTTTAAAAAAAATATATAATTTTTTTTTCTAGTTGCGTTACGAAGCCGGGAGCAAAACATCGGATTGACGCTGCTATTCGTTGAGGGTACCACCACGGTGGAAAAAACACATTTAGGTGATGACTCTGGCCGCTCTTCCCGCGGGGAGCGAGCGACCAGATCGTGTTCGGAGCTAGCCTCGAGCAACGTTACTGGAGCAAGCTCAGTTTCACAGCTCCGGCTGCGACGTGGGCTCAGTGCCGGTCACGAGAACTAGGAGCGCTGCAGTCGAGACTTACTTCCGGATTGTCTAGCCCGCCAAGTTTTAGTAGCAATACTTGAGCTTGGGCGAGTTGTTGATTCATACTAACACTTCACAGCGCAAGGAAACAGACGCACACAAAGATAAATTTCAAGCACTCAAAGAAAGAACACTCACAATGCGCTGACTTTGATCTCTGTGGTGTATTACACTTGATCTTCATCATCTTTTTTGCTATTATACACATGGAAGCAAAAAAGAGGGGAAGAAAAGAAAAGAAAAGGAAGCTCTCAACGCAGATGTAGCAGACAACGCGCGAGACAGGGTTGTTTTTTTTTGTTTAATATGAGGCGCCGGGAAACGTGGAAACCAGGAGATATGTGGGCCTCAATTAATGGGCGAGTCGCTACCTGGTTGTTGGGGAAAAGGATAGAAAGAGGGAAGATAAAAATTATATACAAAAAAGAGGAGTTAAAAGGTCAATTTGTTGCAACTAATCTAGTTATAAATTTCCGCCCAGTTAGTTATCAACGTAGTTCAGAGCCTTTGGTTAGGGAGCGAAGTGGAAGCAGATCACAGTCTATCCGCAAGCCCAGTGTCACGAAGAAAGCGCAGAAGAGCGCGGAAGGCTTTCTCCGCTGTTCCTCTGGTTCCTCTGGGGTTCAAAAGTTCTGTAATAGTTCCATATAGCAGGCCAGATAGTGTGTAGTGATGGAAAAGTGTTCTTCTAGCCTCTTGATGTGTGGAACAAACCATGCAGAAGGGCATGTTCTGTGTCCTCTGGGTCGCCGCAGGTGGGGCAGTTAGGATCCGCTTTGCGACGCATCATGTGGAGCCGCATGGCAGTGTATGGGCAACCAGCCCGAAGCCTGTGGCTTCGGGCTGGTTGCCAGCTCCTAAGGCTTGTCTCAGCCTTAGGGAGCTTGCGGGGAACCACGGGGATGGCCTCCCCGTTGCGACCCCAGGATGTGGATGCCGTTCCGTGAGGATCTCACGGATGAATCGATGAGCCTCGTTGATGCGATCCAGTAAGATGGTTGGGACTGGATCGTCATGTGCCTTTGCAGCCAGCTGGACAGCCCGTTCGTTGCCAGGAATCCCGACGTGAGACGGGATCCATTGCAAAGCAAAGCACCATCTCATGTCTTTAACTGCCGCTGCCTCAGACGCGACTCTCGCCAGCAGTGGGGTTGCATTATGAAGTCTTTGAAGCTGCTGAAGAGCACCTCTTGAGTCTGTGGGTACGACAGCTTTTGTTGGTGACGAGGTGTTCTTAATCGACTCAAGAGCAGCCCAGATGGCAACGAGTTCTGCCGTGGTTGACGATGATACAAAATTTAGCCTGCCCGATATATCATAGCCCATTTCTGGAATGGTGATCCCTACCGTGGCAGTCCGTTTAGTGAGGTTAATTGAGGGGTCTTTATAAACATGAATGCAACCTTTGTACACTTCGTCTATGCGCTCAAGATCAAGAGGCAAGCAAGATCCCACTGCAGAGCCGCTAGTTCTCGTGACCGCCGCCTGGGCCACTCGCCTCTGCAGGCGAGAATAGGGAGCTGCGAAACTGAGCTTGCTCCAGTAACGATGGCCTCGAGTAGTTAGTTCCGCGCAGCCGCGGAGGGCGCTGCGGTGTGGGGTGCCTCCTTGGCGGCCTTAGTGTCGGCGGCGTAGCGTGCTCGCCTTTTTCGCGGTGTGGTGGTGTGGTGGTGGTGTGGGGCCGGTGGCTGGCCTCGTGTTTTGCTGTGGTGCTGTGCCGATTACAGGTGCCAACATAGCGCACGAAGGTGAGCCTTAACCCGAAGAAGAAGGAAGAGAACACAGATTTACGAGTCTGGCGATTTGGTGACGGCGTGCCGGCGGTTAGGTACAACAAGGAGGGGTGAGCGAGGGAATGCGGGACCACCGCTGGGACAAAGAACCGGGGCGGTCGGTTTGGGAGGGACGCCATACTTGGGCGCCATCGATCCCCGTGCGAGTGAAGCGCTCGGTGCGCCGAACATAATGTGGTCGCCGCGTCGGACAGAGATTCATCACCTAAATGTGTTTCTGTCGCCATGGGTACCACACACGCTCGGAGCGTCTGAACCTGCTTTAGGGTTTTAATCTCTAAGTATATTTTATTTTTGCATCATATGGTGCCATATGCGAGTAGCAGCGTGAGCCCTACGGTTTGCTGCTGTCTTCCTAACGCGCATGGGGAAAAAGCAAGATTTTATTTTCTTGCATGCTTCCCCGAAAGCCTAAACTCACAAATGTTGACCATGAGCAATGCACCACCTAAAAGCAAGTCTGTAAAAAATTCTGTGGCGCTCTGTTCACAAGCTTATTTATTCAAAAAGAGCGTCTGTCTGGGATGGTTGGTTGGTCATTTCATAAAAGTTGTGACGCGCGCTGCAGAGACAAGGACGGAGAGAGGACAGAACACAAACGAGACGCACCTTCAAGTTCTAAAAATTGGGTTGTGTGTATGTTTATACAGCCTAGAACTTGGTCTGCCTCCAAGGGCGACGAGTCTCCCAGCTGTAGATGAGCAATTTAGCCAGTGCAGTACAAACCGCTAGCCTGGGGTCTTTAACGTGCACCACGCAGTAGTGATACACGACCGCACGCCGGCACGATGCTCATCCAGATCGAAACGGGCAGGGGCGGGAATTTCAAGTTCTAGAATGCGCCTTGTTTGTGTCCTGTGCTTCCTTCATCCTCGTCTTTGCAGCGTACTCCAAAGTTTTGTAATTTATACAAATTGCTTACGCCCGAATTGTCTCGAGAGCAGCCTGTAGAATGAGAGATGAACCTTTAAAGAATAAAACATACGCGTTTCTAAGCTCGTGTTGAATTCAGATTTTGTGAAATCAACGTTTCATGGATTCTGCAATGAAAAAATATGCTCGCCTACCATGAACTCACTAGAGACTATGGCAGACTTTCAAGTGGGATGGCCCATTGATCTCAATTGTAGTAGGCTGGATCGCGGACCGCGGCCTCGGCAGCTGTGGCCGAGTGTCGCCACCGGCGGCCATTGATTGACACCAGCCAATGCATGGGACTCTATGGGAAGAACGAGAAAAAGTGACGTTTTCCCCTGTTTCCAAGCTGTTGTCGGCACTGAAACTTTTTGGATCCTTTCGATAAGCGCGTCAAATAGCTTGCGTACAAACATTAAAACTGACAGCCCTCGCAGTTCTTATAAATAAATATTTTGTGGTCGAAAGTGACTCCGCTGTAGTGCACGCTCAATGAGGCGAGAGTTACCTAGAGTTACCGCGGAGTCGGTGGCGGTTTCGTTGAGTTGGGTTTAGCAGACGACAAGCTCGAAGGCTCTGCTACGCGGTATTCGCTCACTCCCGTAAAGCCGCTGTCGAGATGGAACTTATTTGTCATTCATCAACTTCTGGGCTTCCCTAAGGACGGTCTTATTAGAGAGTTTTAGCAGATCGTCTTTTCGTCCCAATAACGATACTTCCTCTCCTTTCCGGCGGCCTTGGCCATGCATCGTATCGTTATCGGGATGAAAAGACAATCTGCTAAAACTTTCTACTGACGGCAAGTTCCTTTGTTTACTCCACTACGAGAGCAAGCTTGCCAGCTCAGCCGTAGGTGCTCCCGTACGTTTGATTTTTTTTATTCGGCAACCGGACGTTTGACAAATACCGATTTGATCTCCAAACACCCGACACACGACGTCATTCATAGCCTTTGCACCGCAAAGGCTATGAATGATGTCGTGCTGTACAGGGGGAACAGCGCACCCGCAAAACAGTTACTCAAGTCTACGCACACAAAGAAAGACACACTTACGCAGCGCTGACTACGACTCTGGTATATTTACACTTTCGTCTTCGTCTTCGTTTGGTATTATGGACTAGGGCCATGGAAAATAATTTGGTCTTTCTGTTCAATAGGATGCTAAACCGTAAACCAAAAACTAAAACTAAAATTAATGTTAAATTAAATAAAATTAACGCTCAGTTGCGAGCAGCCGGCCGCGCCAGTTGCGCCGAGATGGCCGAGCGCCCAACGCGAGTTGTTGATGATGATGAGTATGATGTTGTAGCTGTTCGCTTTGATTCGGGTGATTCCGAACCATGCTCGTGCCTCTACTCTGTTTCATACTTAGTGTGCAACGCTGTCAAATCTACTGGCGCGAGCGCGTGGCTTCATCTATGGTTCTGTTTGCGCGAGAACGCGTGCAAATGACCAACGAGATCAAGCTCAACGCTCGCGCCAGTAGCTTTGACAGCGTTGCACGCTAAGTATGAAACAGAGTATAGCCAAAAAAATAGTGTCGGAGGCGAGCGCCACCTCTTGGCGTTTGGCTACAATACGGTGGCAGACCGGCCGCAATGGCAGAGCGAGCCACCTGACAGACATCTTAGTACAGGAGGCGTTGCCCTGAGACAAGCAGACATGTAGGCACCCTAGGAACAGCTTTAGGAACAGTTGAGATGCACCGCTATTTCCCGAAGGCAGTGCAAAGCAGGGCGCGACCAAGGTGGGCGCCGTCCGCCGACGTGGCACTCGCGGCTGACGAGGTCGTATGTATAGAGGAGGTCGTGGTTTACTCAGCCAGCCAGCTCCCCAAGACCGGGTAGACACAAAGTCGTTCATAAGGCTAATACCAGCACCATGAATGATTATGACGACGATGACAGGAAGCATTACAGGGTGACAGCGGCGTCACGTTTCTTGCACTGGACATGAATGCCCTGGATGTGGCAGTCGTCTACTCCGACGGAGCCACCTCATGCAGTGCGCTGCATTGACCGAAGTGAGCGAACTCTCCACCACACCGATCATTCTGCCAGTGCGGTACCTTCTAAAACCTCCATTGAACAGCCCGCAAGGTCTCCTTGGCTCGCTGGCTGACTCGCCTGAACCGTCCCCGAACTTCCAAAACTAAGGCAGCGGTTTTCGCTATGATCAGAACACGTCGTCCTCATCTTGTATATTATATCGTCACATAATCACTATCATATAAATGCGGCACCGCGGGCCTCCGTGGTACGGGCTGTTGCGTTTATGAGGTGCCGCGGCTCCCCTGAACCAATAATAATAATTTTATATATTGTTATATATTCATGAAACGTTAAATGTGTGCACGCGGTTTAAAGCTCTTATTTTCGTTAACACTGCGAAGGCTGAGTCCCGCGAGCGCGTATATATACGCTGTTCAAGTGCCGCTCAGTTGATGCGCTGGCTCTTGTAGTGTTTTCTTTCAACCAGCCTTTGCTAAGGTGTGGTTTTTAACAGGTCGGCGCTCATCAGTGAGAAAAAGTACGGCACAAAATTACACAGAGGCTGAAGGGCCGAAGCCATGAAAGCCCTGATGGTAGCAAAGCTATGTCGAGACGGCGTGCCAGGAACACTTGAGAGAAACGCGAAAAACGACAAAACAAAAACGATAGGTAAAATTAAACGAAGATCACAAAAGAAACAATGTAATTTGAAGTTCCAAGCGAAATACGAGGTCAAAGTACTCGAACCCATCTTACTTCTTATGGAGTAAACCGATCTGCAAACGAATACCGAGCATGATATTTCGCCGGTTCCGACTCGCAAAGAAAATGGTATTTTTGGGGGGACAGAAACTTTATTGGGACTCGTTCTTGACTCGCCATTATTTTTTCTTCGATATGATTGGAGCGGAGCTCATCTGAAGACAATCAGGCGTGCATTTTGTTTTAATATTTCTACGGTTTTCAATGAGAAGACACTCGGATTTCAACATACCGCTTCCTGAAAAAAAAGTAATGTCTGTTGTGGTGGGAAGCAAAGACTATAATTCAGGCATACGGGCGCCTTTTTATCTTGGCAGGGAGCCAAGCAAGCTCGAAGATGGTTATTCTTACCCTTTACCAGCGCCACCGGGATGCAGAAACACCTTCGATCATTTCAGTGTCCTTTATCTCAGCATTTCCTGACGAATGGAATGACCGGAGGACAGATTTCCGCGCTAAGGATCTCGAAGGCCATAGCATAACGATCCCTGTTTTCAAAGAAAAAAAAAGTACATTTGTGTTTTTTTTAGATTACTCCTTCCAGAAGTATCTAGGCCAATGTTTTCGCCAGCGAGTATATGTGGATCACACTTATTAGCATATATGTGCAGAGTGAAAAAACATTTAGAACCCCAAATTTATGCCTGGCTCCTTCACAGACGAAATCCAGATTCTGGCTTATTGCCTATGTGTGTGCGAGAGCACAGGATATGAGCTTTATGGCACCCGAACCCAGAAGCATTTCATGGTCCGTCCTAAGCAGCGGTGAGACAGCGAATCCGTGTCGAACGCCTCTTTAGGGGAGTGAAGCACAGCCCGACCAGCGAGGTTAGAGGACCCGCGGCAACCTCACAGACGAACACCGCGACTGCCAAGCCCAGGCCAACGGCCAGGAGCACAAATACGGAGCTGATGTGGTTGAACTGGAGGGTGTCCAACTCGCCCGTGGTCTCCATGGGACATTGGGAGGGGTCCCCTCCTCGGGTCACGGTGTCCGCGTGCCACTTGTTCATCAGGCCGGCCTCTTTCACCCATTTCAGCCTGAACAGGAAGAACAAAAAAGGAACGGCTACTCTTTTCGTTCCCTTTATGGCGGCTCTCAGAAGAATACAGTGTTCTACAACACAGCGTTTCAGGGAACGGCTTTCCTGGAACGCGTTGCTCTTAGGAGGAACGGAGGAACGTTCCATCTTGCATCGGTGGAACTGGAACGGGAGCTCGTTACGCTTTTGATGGCTAAGGAACGGCGCTCCATTCCTGTCTATTTATTTGCCGTTTTACTCGAATTTAATAGAAATCGGGGCATTTTTATGACCGACTATTTCATCCTCCGACTTCAGGAGAAATAAAACTGTCAAAGAAATAGTAAAAAAAAAGACTAACAAATGGGATTGTTGCCACTCGACACGTAGTTTTGAAATAGGTATTTTCACTTGCTTGCCTTAATAATTAAAGCGTTAGCATTATTGCCTACATGACAGCGAAAAGTTGACAGCGTCCGTCTGTCGACAAAACAATCCAAAGGGTAGCGCGCCGCGTAGAGAGGAGGAGAGTAGTGAAGGACAAAGGCGAGACGGAGTCCACGTCACCGGGGAGGAAACCAATCAGCGCGGGGGAAACCGGTGAACAGCGAAAGCAGCGTGCAAGGCAGATGAACGAGACGGAGAAGCAAAAGTAGCGCCTAGTCCGGCTGGCCGAAATGCGGCGCAAGAAGCGGCAAGCCGACGCGGGTCTGCGTGCGACAGAAAGGCTTGGGAGGAGCGGGCTCGGCGAGCTCGCTTCGCCGGAAAAAAGAAAAGAAGATCCATTGATGGATCCCTAGGGAATGAGTTCGCATGACCCTCAGGAAACGCCACAGACGTCCTTTGGGAAACGCTAACACAGAACCCCGTAATCAAGCCAAAGAGAAGCAGCAAGAAATAGGAGAAGCAAAAGAGAAAGCCAAAAAAAGAAAAAGTGAAGTGGTCAGCGTTAGCCTTTGTACAAAAGGGGACGTGTCTGGCGATTTCCCAAGGGTCATGCCAACGCAATCCCTAAAACCGGGATCACACTGCTTATACCTCATGCAAAAGAGAGTCTGCATACAGATTCCAACATAAGTCACCTGGAGATCCGTGTTTCGAAGGCCGCAAGGCAATGAGTTCAAAGAGAAAACTTTGCACGCGGCATTCGAACCACGGATATTGCGGTGGCACATATTTGCAGACTGGTTTTTGTATGATGTATGAGCAGTGCGACCCCGGCCTAAGGGTCCACCAATGAAGGATTATCGCATTTTAATATATCGACTCACCAGCCAGTTTGACTACGTCATCGCTGCCGCAATGCATCGAGGGAACTTTAGTCTTTCTGGCTTGGCAAACTCGCTGGAGCTCTGCGCGAGAGCACGAGACGGCACAAGCTCGCGTGCACTGCCGTTTGTCTCTGTGAAGTAAAGATGGCGGCGTCACTGCGCCGAACGCTTGGTGAGATCGGTCTATTAGAATACGCAAACGTAAGGTTCTTTAATGATACCTTGCATTGATATAAAACTGGGAACACGTTCCCTTTAAGCATTGGGAACTTGTAACGGGGACTTGTTCTAAGATTGCGAAGGAACGAGGCCCGAGCTTTCGTTCCTGCATTACGAAAAATTAAAAAGCGTGAAAGACAAGGACAGGAGGGAGACTACACAGGCAAGCCAAGACACGCTTACTCGCAACTGACGTTTTAATTCGGAAAGATGAGGAAGACGAAGAACCCTAACGTTAAATGTTACAATTATTTATGAGAAAGGAGTAAAAGGATCTGAAAAGACTGAGAATTCAAAAAGGTAAAAAAAGGAAATTAGTAAAAACAAAAGGAAATTGTGGGCATGATCAAAGTAACAGTGAATAAAATGACAGTAAATATATTAAGTAAAAAAAAGTGGAAGCTATGCTTCGTTTCGGCTTGGGTCCAGACGCAGCCAATGCTACAAGCACGAGCATGTGGCCCTGCACAGTGCCTGTGCTGCACGAGCGCCGCGTGCTTGGCAGGGACAGCTGGAAGCCCGGAGCTCGCGCTTGTGGCATCGGCTGCTGCGTCTGGACCCAGAAAGCTGAAACGAAGTATAAACCAAATTAGGAACATCTACGGGAGAAAATATTTCATGTACTCTAATTCTTTTTGATGACATAGTCACCGACGGAGCACTGATGCAGGCGTCTCCTTTGGTCGCAATAACTTCAGCCTCAAAAATCTCTCGAGTTTGCTTATCTGGACACCTCCTCAGGATCCTTGTGCTGGACAGTAGCGGAGCGCATCCACTGTCCCTCACATGTAGAGTGAGATGCCCCGACGGAGAGGATTTTAGAGATAGCGCATGTTCTCTGAGCCCTACGTTGATACATCTTCCCGACTGTCCCACATACACCTTCCCACAGGTGAACGGGATCAAGTACACTACCCCGCTGCAACAGTTGACGTATTTGTTGCAGTGCCTAACACTGCATTTGTTAAGCTTTGTGCGCGGGGTGTTGACTTTGGGGCAGAGCTTTGTTAGCTTGTCGGGGGCTGGAAAACACAACACGGCACATCGCATTTAGAGGCAATTATCTTGAAGTTATGAGAGATGCGGTGGATGTAAGGAACGACCGCCGGTCGACTTTCTTTCTCTGCTTCTTTGCTTGTTCTGTTTGGTTTTATCACACATTCAACAACGTCAGACAGGATGGAGGTGGGGTAGCCTAGAGCCACTCTATATGGCAGCGTAGCTGCCAGAGTAGCCACACGACGCAAAATTATCTAGATGCACGACGTCAGAAGCGCCGATAGTGATCACCATTTTTGGGCCTAGGAGGTTGCCATGGTAACCGTGCTGCTAGCGACGCCGGGCGGCAACTTTTCTCTAGTGGATATCTCCATTCGTTCATTGAAAAGTGGTAAAAGACGCTTGGCATGGCGGCAGTACGGCACGGGCCTCTGGAGGAACGGTGCCTGTTTCTTCTGTGAAGTGAGACGATTTGCAGCCCGGGGACTGTCGAGCGACGAGAGCTGCTAAGTATCGTAAGTGCACGGACAAGGCGAGTGGTTTTCCGCGCTACCGGGATGGCGGCCACTTCGTGGGACGTACGTACCGTCCTTGTACTTTCAGACTTCGCTCCTATGGAACAAATCCGATTACGCCAGCCACGACAGGACGATTGCCTCGGGACATGACTGTTGCTCGACTGCCCCATAGTAAGCGAATGTATGCTTAGCATCGTAATTCTTCAAGACCCAGTCATTCATTCAAGATGAGATTATCTCACCGACTGGCGAGGAGCGACGTCGACGACGGTCTCACCCTCGTTTGGGCGATGAACAGTTGACGGGGTTAAACCAAGCAGACAGCATGGTGGTCTCCAGAGGATTGTTAACGCCATCAAAAGAGACGGACGCCGGATATGAAGTGTTCTTGTCGACAGGCGACGTCCGGAAGTTTATCGGCAGGCAAAAAGTAAATATTTTTATCTGGTGTAGCACATATCCGTGTTAAAGGGGCCATGAAATGATTTTTTTAACTTCTTCTTCCTTAGCTGTAATCCTCAACTCAAAAGCGAACTGTGAAATCACTCGGTCGTGACATGCTAGGGCACCGGTGCGATGACCCCAAGCCTCCACCCTGCTTTTTAAGCACACCATAGAACTTGGCATTCGCAAGTGATGACAAGTTCCGTAAGTGCACTCAGTGGCCCCGAACGCGAATTCAAATATTCGTCGACGAATTGATTGTTGACGAGCGCATACGTCCGAGTGACGCAGTTTTCGCGTGCAATGCGTGAGCTGAGGTCGGCTGACGTCATTTTGGCCTTTGTAGGCATTGCAAAGAGGATATTTAGAACCATACACACATGATGATAACATCATAGCACACTGACATTAACGAGCACAAAACGGGCCCAGCTACAGAAAATAAATATTACACTCGTAAAAAACAATTGTGGTGGCTTAACATCGCGACTACTGTTAGCGCGATATGCGTAGCGTGAGCCTTATGCGCATATATAAGAGAAGCGCTCTCAAGCGGCTCCGGTGTAGCATCAGACTTGGCTACTGCGCATATGGAGGCGGACAGCTGGGTACGCGGCGGTGCCAGTGACGTCTGCCACGGCTACGAACGTCACGTCCTCTGGAATGTGCAGACCGGCGAGGCGCGCGTCGGCAGCGTTTCCGGCGCGCCAGCTGTGCGGCGTGTGACGTACACTGCTGCCTCGCGCTTGCGCAGCATGTGCAGCACGTCTCATATATTCTGAGCTCACGCGAAGCTGCTCAACCTCGGCCAGTGTAGCTCACGCTACGAAAATAATTATGTCTGTAACTTGTTAATTACAAAGACGAACACACCTGCTGAGCATCTAAGTTTAATAGTATGTGTTGATGCATTGTTATATAGCAGGTCATTTCATATACGTCATTTGAGCAAACGCCAGCTTGTGACTTGAAAAAAAACAACAAAAAACACTGCGATCAAATGCAAGCCATTGCAACGAAAGTATGTTATATAAAAGTCTTCAGAACTGCCATTTCGTACAATCGTCGATTAGTACAAAAGGTTAAAGATAGCAGGAGCTTCCTCGCTAAAAGTTGCTGTGAATATTCGGTGACCCAGGGCTGAAACAACTTCCCCTAGGCCTAACACGCGACGTATACCTTTCGTTTCGATTCTCAGAAATTCAAACTTTCAAAGAAAGCTAGAAAAATTCGAAAATTTCATCCTAAAAGCTATATCGTAAAATCGTTGACTGGTACAAAACTTAAAGATCGCAGGAGCTTCCTCGCTAAAAGTTACTGTGATTATGGGGTTACCTGGGGCTGAAACAACTGTCCCAAGGCTCAACATGCGACGCATACATTTCGCATCGATTCTTAGACACTCCAACGTTGAAACAAGCCTATGAGTATGCGAAATTGCATGCTAAAAGTCTTATCGATCCTCGAACATATCCGGGAATCCGAGCACCGCTACGGCGATATGACTGATGCTGTCGCACAGGTGCTAATATCCAGAGCGATCTTGAACAGAAAGGGTATAAAGTCTCATTCTTTCAGATCTTCACGTTATACCTACGTCAGCAAGCACGAAGAAGCCCGAAATCGTCGGCAAGCAGTGGCACATCACGACTCCGCCCACCGAACAAACTCGCATCCACCAGCTCTGGGCGCTGCCATCTTACCGGTGACATCACGGCTCTTGCGAGGTCACGTGACGAGTAGTCACTTGGTTGCTATGGGCACGGTGCCAGCTCGGCTCGTTGCTATGGTACCGCGTGTGACCAATCGCGGTGAGAGGCGGCACAGGGAAAAGCGTGGCGCTACTCTGGCAGCTACGCTGCCACATAGAGTGGCTCTGAGTCTTAGCAACCTATCAATGTGCGAACATTCTGAGCATGCGCTCTAAAACAGCAACCACGAATATGGAATAAAGTGAATACTTCTTATTAGCGGCGAGATGTTTTGGTGGCGCCCATTCTCTCTCGTGACGTCATTACCTTTGCGAACAACAAGTTCGGTGGTGCTCGTAATTAGCACTGTGGAAGATTTAAATCATTGCGCTCTCTAAGCAACACTGTCTACACCGTCAAAATTGAACTTCTTACATTCCTTTTATTGCCGTCAATGAGGAATCTTTTGCTGACTTCATAGTCAGCATTGCGGCCAATCGTGGCAGGCCGACCACAACAACGCTTTCGATCGCGCACGTCGCCAACCACGCCTTTATTGGGTTTTTCACTCACTTTCACCGACTTCTATAGCGTTTCAATGAATGGATGGAGGTGTAAAACGTGCCATACCATAGCCTCCTTTATTCTAGAAAGCCTGTCCAATTGAGAAAGAACGTGGCCGCTGTTAAGGGGAAAGGATATCGGAGAAGAGGCGCTCGCTGGGACTCTCTCGGGCAGCGCCAAAAAATGCCCCAGCGGTAAAACCCGAAACACAAACGCGCTCTTTTTCTTTTTTTTTAGGAAAGGATGACATTTTGCGTTGACAGTCCTTTATTTCGCCCCTCTCCCATTTCTCCGCTTGCCGGTAACCTCCTTTCTTTTTCTTTTTTTTTCTTTGTTGCGGTTTGTTGTTGTTTTGTGGTGAGGTCACCGCGCGTATTGTTGGCGCTGGCTGAAGGGTTACCCCAACAGTGGCTCTGCTTCACCATACGGGTAACCGTTGCGCACCGCTCCTCGCCTTTTCGGCGGCCGCACGCTCAATGGCTCTGTCGTAGAATTGACGGTTTTCTAGAATAAAGAAGGCTATGGCCTATACTAGTAAAGAGGCCGCCACCCTAGTGAAAAAGTCATTTGTATGAGAAATTTCTTGTGTCCAATAAACACATATTAATTATGCAAGATATATAAGAACATATAGGTACCATTTAAGGACTATATAAGATATATAAGAACATGTAAGAACCATATAAGAAACTTGTGAGAAGTTTCTAATTTTCTACTTCGTAACTTTCAAGACCTATAGGGGAGGAGCACTGGTGCCTATCAAAATGGCTGTCATCTGGATGATCGTCGTAGAACAGCAGTGCGAGGTTGGGTCTGCGACGCGTGAGTAATTACAGTTTTGCTATATACAAGCAGTATTAGAGCCTTAGTTTTTTTTTTTTTTCACGTTAGGAAGGTGTTGGCGCACCTTTATTGTGAAGCCGATCATCCATGGAGCTAGGGAGCGCGTTTCTCACACCGCGGTACCACCATCGCTGAAAGTTGCGAATATGATTCTTGTATGTTCTTATATGGTTCTTATATGCTTTTCATATGTTCTTATATATCTTGTATGATTCATATGTTTATTGGACACAGAAATTTCTCATACAAATTAGATTTTTTTTTAATTGGGCAGGCGCCGCTAGGAGCTCGGTTACTACGGTAAACTTCAGGTCCGAATTGAATGATCCCTATGAACTTATAGCTAAATTTCCCAATCATCAAGGAGAATGCAGAGAATATAAGTACACACTGGTCGTGGTCGTGTCTCCCGAGCGTTGTAGAAGTCTTAAGACGGGGGCGGGATAGCATCGTTTCTATTTCCGGCATTGTTTTCTAATTTCCTGTATTTGAGATGGTTAGCCCTTTTGCGCTAACCCTGTCGCGCAGCTTACGTTGCACAAACAAACCTTTGTTACGAATTTTAAATATGACGGGGCTTTGAAACTGCCTCAGGCGAACCCAAACGCGCGCCGGCCTTGAGTCTCCCGAACGTGGCCAGACAGACAGCAGGGCGGCGACGGCGGCAAACCGCCCATCGCTCCGTCCGACAACAACGAATGACGATTTATTGAAAGAACGCCCCGGCGAAGCTGAGAAAAGGAGGACAAATAGAGAACGGCGAAGAAGAAATATCGCGTCGGGGAGCGCGACATTCCCGTTGAATAAGCTCACGACGCGGCGTGGGAAAGGTTCCAACAACCGTTCACACCATCAGTCAATCGCTAAAAAGCTGTCACCAAAAGGGAAGCCTGAAGTCCCGGCTGGTGCCTCCCTTGTCGAAGCACGTGCCCTCCAGGTCGCATGTCCCTGAGTGTGTATACTGCACCGCGAGGCATCCGGGACCGCGATCACCGCTGTTTCTTTGCGGTGCAACGATTTTTGCACCTTGCAGTAAATACCGCTTAGAATTAAACCTTGACGTTCAAAACATACCAAAAACGCGATTATAGTATGCCGCCAAAGCTCGTCATAGTGCTCGCGGTGAAGTTGGCAAGGTACAGGAGTAGAGCCACTAACTGAACTGCGCTTAGAGTATCGACACTCTGTTCCCCGACATTACGTTGGGCACCGCCATTTTGGTACTTGTGCAGAGCAGACGCAACTGCCGATCGTCATGATTCAAAAGTGCGACTTTCTCAGTATTAGATTGCCTGTTAAAAGTTCAATTGCTCTGCTCTGTCACGAACTGTTTAAACATTTGTGGAGGGCCTATGTAAAATTGCTTTGCTTTGTCGCGAACTGTTTAAACATTTGTGGAGGGCGGAAAAGCGTTTCCTGTGATTTCAGATAAAGCTTCAGACTAACTGGCAAACATGATTTTGAGCCACAATATGGGCGAGCGTCGTTACTCTGAAGCGTAGCTTACGTATTTAGTGGCACTAGTGCAAGTGCACGCTGTGAGTTTCAAATATTTTTTAGGAGTTGGCTATTCCGCGTCATTGCAGTGATTGAGTCACCGCCCGAATGCTCGTCGAAACATTGCTTGGTTGTCAAGAACCCAAATCGAGTGCTCACGCAATGATCACGTCCAATTTACGAGCCGCATTTCCCAAGCTAAAATTCTACATTGAAATTTCTGAAGGGAACATATATCATTCAAATACTCGGCTGATGAAACATCTGAGCCCCCCAAATGTAGAAGGAGAATTTTTTTATCTATGTTTACGAGCTTATTGGCAACATGTGCTACCAAAAGTGGTTGGTGTGATCGGGTTTCCAGGATTGGTTTGCTCTGGTCGCCGTCAGTAGTTGGCCCCGCTGTATTTCTAGAAAAAGCAGGGTCTTGGCACTGACGTGCATGGGTACCAAACGTGCAATGGTACCTGTCAGACTCGTACGTAATTCAACTACTCTATACTCAAGTTACTCTAGTTTCAAGGGGTTAGGACACGCCAGAAATAAAGTATGAGGTAACTATGCTGTTAGGACCCATTGTATGTTCCTGTAATCATGATAAATTTGTTTTTAAAATGGCGCGATAGTTTCGTGGATAAATCGCTACGACGATTTATTCGCCCGAATAAATTGCAGAACTGTTAATCCCATTGCAGAACTGTTAATCCTGGGCCTTTCGGCCCAGGATTAACAGTTCTGCAATGGAATTGCCGCTCCTACCGACAGCAAGGTCCAGAACTCAAGAGACGGCTGGCCGCAAGCGCCCATCCCCCCGACATAATCCTACTACAAGAGGCCAGGGTGCCAGAGCCCAACATTGTAGGCTACCGGGCCTTCAGTACCCCTACCATCATCGTCGCCCAGAAGGGCCCACGTCGGAAAAGAGACGCACAGGGAACCATTTCTGTGCCCCAGGCACATGCCCATGTGCTACTAAAAAATCGATCCCTGCTGCCCAGCTCGATACCTCGTGTTACTGTTCCGAGCAGCGCGAAGTGACGGCGGTATCGGCGCGCCTCCGAGACAAGGATATCGTAGTCGTGTCTGTGTACTGGAGACCGCATAGTACCACCAACGACGAAGATGCAGAATGGCTCAAGCTCCTGTGTACCCGCACTATTCACCCTTTGCCTGTGCTGATCGGAGGTGACTTTAATGCGCACCACACGTCGTGGGGGTCGAAATCAAACACCGTACGAGGCCGAAGCGTAGCAGACAACGCACTTGTGGCAGGCCTCGTGCTCGCCAATTCGCCTGACGCGGTAACCCGTCGGGCCGACAGTCAACAGCAAGATTCTACATCGCCAGACGTAACATGGTATTCTCCAAGCCTTAGGTGTTCATGGGCGGTGGTAGATGACACCTGGGGAAGCGATCACTTCCCAGTTATCATCGGCCTCGGCGGGAAATCTCGCGCTCTTGCTACACGCACCGTAAGCACAACCCGATGGGACGACTTTCGCGAGGTGCTCGCAGAACTACCGCCTCACGAACCACTTTTCAATCGTATTATTCAAGCCAAGGAGATCGTGACGCGGTCAGTGAAGGTAAGCGCCGAAGCTCCGACTCCTGATCAGCACTTGCTTAATTTGTGGGAATCAAGGATTAAGGCCCAACATTGCTACCTAGAGGGCGGCAAACTCCCGCCCGACCGCGCACGCTTTAACCGTGCATCGGCAGAAGCAAAACGCTATTCTCTCGAGCTCTCGCGGACAGAGTGGCACGACCACTGCACGTCTTTCAACGGGCGCACATCACCGGCCAAGGTCTGGGCGACGATGCGTGGTATGACAAAGAACCAACGTCAACAAACAGCTGGAGAAGACATGGCCCTCCGGTTGGCAATCTCCAATGAAGAATTCGCGAGCAAAGCTGGCCCCGTATTTTTTCCACAGGAATGTCCAGCGAGTTATGACCCAGCCAAGGTTAGATTTTCATTCCCTCCACCTCAACAACCCATGGACCCAGGTATGGAGCGGCCCTTTACCATGGCAGAGCTGCAGGGCGCACTTTTCTCAATCACAAAGTTGCATGGTGCCCCGGGGCCCGACATGATTACTGTCCCGGCCCTTCGCAACCTTCCGGAGGCAGCGATGCAAGAACTTCTGGACATCTTCAACGAGTCCTGGGAGCTGGGTCAACTTCCCGCCATCTGGCGCCACGCCTCGGTTATACCAATCCCCAAACCAGGCCGAACCCCAAAACAGCTCACAGATATGCGACCCATCTCTCTGACGTCACATGTCGGGAAGCTTATGGAGAGGATGGCGCTGATGCGGTTGGAATGGCACATTGAAGCAAACAACGTCCTCCACCCGTGCCAGACTGGCTTCCGCCGGGGTCTCAGCACGCAGGACTCGCTGGCCCTCTTCGCTGAGGATCTTGCCGGCAAGCACCCGCGCTACGACATCAAGATTGCGGTCGCTATAGACGTGAAGAAGGCTTTTGATAGTGTTCCACATCCTACTGTGATGGCTGCCGCATCCGCGGCGGGCCTCACCGGCAAGCCTCTCCAGTATATCAGGGCGTTCCTCAACGGGCGCACCTTCAGTGTCTCAGTAGGAAATGCACAAGCTCCTGCGGCTCCACTCGAGCTAGGAGTCCCACAAGGAGCGGTGCTTTCTCCGCTACTCTACAACCTAGTGATGGCGGATTTGAGCCACCGCCTCGACAAGATCCCAGGCATCCGCCACACCATTTATGCAGACGATATTACAATCTGGACGACGGGTGGCCCAGTTGGCCCTCAAAATGAATCCGCCCAAGAAGCACTGGACATCGTCGCCGGATTTTTGATAGAACGCGGTCTAACTCCGTCACCTGATAAGACGCAGTACGCCGTGTTTGGAAACACCAACGCACGCCGAGAGGCGACCCCGTGCATCGAACTCAAGTTCGGGGGCACAGTCATCACCGCCACAAACGTGCTGCGTGTTCTTGGTGTCGACTTTTCCGCGCACGGCCCACCTGTGACGTGGCTGAGCAAAACCAAAGCCTCCGTAGTACATATGCTGCACCTTATCCGTCGCACCACAGCTAAGGACTGGGGCGCCGACACCCACACATTACGCATGCTTGTCAGGAGCCTCATCCAAGCCAAGATGCTTTACGGGGCACAGCACGTAGGCATCACCAGGAAACAGCGTGAGGCCCTAGAGGTCCTTAATCGGCGTGCCATGCGTATCGTCACGGGCCTGCCGAACTTCACGCCGGTTGACACGCTGCAGGCCCATGCTGGACTCAACACCATTGGAGACCTGTTACACGAGGCACGCCTCGGGCAGCACATCCGCCTTTCACGGTCCAGACCGGGACGATTCATTCTCGGGTTGCTGGGCTTGCGACCCGTTGAGGGAGTTCCACCACCAACCACACCCCTCCACCTTGGAGTCTGCCATGCCTGACCTCCGGCAAGCCGACGCCATCCCATGCTGGAGGCAGCCATCCGGGCCGCCGACGATTCCAAGCTGCGGCGCACGAACGTGACGTCAACGCCGACGGCCCCGAAGTACGCAGATACTACTGTGACGCGGCCGCGGATCCCGAATCCGGATCTACTGCCGCAGCTGCCTGTTGCCTATCCTTGGGATCGACCACTGGTGTCCGGCTTCCACCGGGGCTTGACTCGCTGGAGGCTGAGCTGCGGGCGATCCTGCTGGGAGCGGAACTGGCGCTCCGCGACACCGCCACCGGAGGGCTATCTCCCACCGAGATCCTCCTGCACACAGACTCTGCGGAAGCGGTCAAGGCATGCCTTTCTTCGGCCCCCCCTCGCTCTCCAACGGTCTGCTCCATCCGGGCGGCTGTAGCGGGACTCGAGTTGGTCCTGGGATCGGCCGCACACATCAGGGTCGTTTGGGTTCCGGGCCACGCGGGCATAGAGGGCAATGAAGCGGCGCACCGGCTGGCAAGGGCGTTCTTGTCTCTCCCCTCGGCCGGTCAGCCGCTTCAGCGACCCTTGGATGCACCATCTGGCTCCGACGCTAGCACTGGCCCTTCACCACCACAGCACCCGCGCACCGAAACCAAGCGGCGCCTGTCCACCCGGCTGCCTGAGTGCCCGACCTCCATCCCTAGGGGATACCCGCGGGCGGCCGAGGTCCGGCTACGCCGAATCACAACCGGCTGTGCATGGACACCGTATCGCCTGGCCCGCTTCGGGCTACGTTCGCCAGAACATGCAATATGCGACCGGTGTAGTTCGACCCCTACATCGCCACCTCAAGCCAATCAAACCGCCGGGCTAATCCCCGATACTTCCATTAACACCCAGTCCTCAGCGCATCTCGCCACCCTGCGCCACCTGCTCTGGGAGTGCCCGGCAAGGCGAAAGGAGAGGGACATAGCACTCGCGCAGCTCGGTCCACCACCACAAATAACATTCGAGGCCTGGACGGCACCGACAGGCCCCACAGACGTCAAGAGGCGGGTCTTCAACTCACTCTTGGCTTACGTGAGGACGGCCGGTCTGGCCGACCTTCTGTAAGCCCTCTCCCCCTCCCCCTCGCACCCCCTCTCCCATTCCTGCATCCTCATACCCTTCCCCTTCACGACAAGGCATGAAACCGGTCGCGTCGTACCCCTTCTAAATATGAATAAAACGTATCCAACAACAACAACGCACGGCGTCCACCTGCACGCACTCGCAGACTTGGCTCTCTCGGCGTCTCGCGCTTCAGCTTCCAAGTTTACCTCGCACGTTTCGAGCACGCGGTTTCGAGATGGTGACGTCCACGGCACCACTCGCTTTGTGGGAGTCTTCGACGCCGATCGCAGCAGCGATGGGAGTAATGTTATCAAAAGGTGTTGAAAGCTGGTCATTTTGGCTTCGACCGGCTAGCGACCAGCTCCGGCGACGACGACAAGACTGTAAGGGACGAACTTGCCGTCACCAGTCACGAGCGCGCACGTGCATGAAAGGCGGAAGATCAAAGGGCAAGGGCAAAAGAGCGAGAGTATGCGTTGGAGTAGTGGAGCAGCGTGACAGTGTGCGATTCGCACCGTGGCGAGACAAGCTGGGCCAGCATGGAGGGAATGAGAGAGTGTTCAACTAAATATGATGATCACGTTATTTATGGGCATCATGGTGTGACTAATTCGAGCAGTGTTGCCCGGTCGGCAGACGAAAATGATCAACATTCGTAAATGGAATATAGCAAGTACTACAGCTCTAAAACTCGCGAAACTTCGTGTATATACGAAGTATGAGCTATGAGCATTCAATTTCAAGAATAATCTAACTGTAATTTTCATGTCCCGTTTAACTATAGTTTTTGTGTAATTTCGTAACTTTCAATTACATTTTCGTTTCGATAATTAATAGTCGACTAACTACTTTTTTTCCGTGTACGTTCTACTCATATTACAAATTGCTTTTGAAATCTGGTGGTGCGTTTGCTTATCAAAAAACAGCCGCACACAAAAACACAAAAGATTTCAGAACATTAGCTGATATTCGCAAGGAAAGTTTTCGGGTCAAAACAATCCAGAGAGAAAGACAAACTTCCAGGGCTCTGATATGATTCTCCGTCCGCCTCATCAACAGTCGGAACCGTACACGAGACGCGAATGTGCGTCTCGGGTATGTTTTCGAGTGAGGCCGAGTAAATCCGGGATTAGTGCTGGAGACCCGTTGTCTGTGTTTCGTAAGCTCAGGGAGACATGTATGCACTTCGCGCATTTGAAGAAAGAAATTGTCCCTCCTTCCCCCCACCGAAGGAGTCTCGCCCACTACAGGAGGTGTTGCCATTACCATAGCCTCCTTTATTCTAGAAAGCCTGTCAATTTCACAACGGAGCCATTGAGCGCCCAATTGCCGGACAAAGGCGAGGAGCAGCGCCGAACGGTTACCAAAATGGTAGCACAGAGCCGCTTGCCCTCAGCCAGCGCCAAAAATACGTACGGTGGCCTCTCCGCGAAATAACAAACTGCAACGGAGAAAAGAGAAAGGAAGCAACCGGCGGATGGAGAAGCGGGAGAGGGATGGACTAGGGAAGAGTCGGCGCAAATTTTCTTTCTCGAAAAACAAAACAAAAAGGAGCGCGTCCCAGCCTTCAATTATATAAAAGAATTTGTAGTTTATTCCATTGACGTTACGCGATTTCGAAGACTTTCAAGAAGGATGCGATGCATCGTTGCGCATCGTGGCATGACAGCCTTTGAGATCCCGCTGCGAGCGTTGCGAAGCGGGCTTTGCCTCTACGCCATTCGTAATGTGGGGGAGCCAATTCTCTCTCCTGGCCTAACTACAGTGATGGATGTCAAATCTCTGCGTAATAAAGAAAGCATACTTAATTTGGGCTTTGCGCTTCAGTCTGGGAGAAAAACTAGGTCATAGTGATACGTCGTCAGTAAATACTAAGTAGGCAAGAGAACACATCGCTCTTGACGAATGAGCCAGCAGCGGTAAACCTGGTCTGGAGTATAGCGAAGCATCTTATGCGTCTGTAACTCTCAAATTTGTCCAGCGCTTCTGGCGAGCAGAATTCAATATTTCTCGGTCGCGCTTCGGTTGTGATGTCAGTACGCAGCTTTATGTTTTTCCGTGTACGCTAAGCTGGGACTATTTTATTGGTTCATATACAATTCTCGAAAACAAAAGCAAACTTTTTTTATTTTGTATTGTTTTGATAAGACACTGAAATAAAGTACGAGCTGTATTTTACAGCGAAGCTATCTATGGCTAGGTTCTCGCGGATCGTCTCCGACGACAGACCGGGCGTAGACCAACCATTTTCGAACGCAACGATGTATGTCCCCACTTTATACTTCTCTCCATCGCCGCCGCCTCTCTCCCGAGTCGTGTATTCGCGACTCCAGCGAAATCAGATGCCGCGTAGCGGCAACGCCGAGAAGCTCAGAGAGGAGGTCGTTTCGACTCTGTCGTCTGCTATCGCTGCTTGGTTCTCGTAGAGGCAGCCTAGAAACAAGCATCGTTCCCAGTGATTATTTCTATGCTTGCGCCGTGTCATTCCTACGCACTGACTAGAAGAAGGTTTCTACCGTCGAAAAATCGCTTTGCTTGCATATGTAACACCGATTTTACGCTGCAATGCAAGACATTTATGGTGGTCCGCGTGTTGCACGACGAAAACGACCTCTTTCGTCCGCTATTTTGCCTGACCAGCGCACCCCTATAGTTCGGCTGGAGTCGCGAATACTCCTCGCCACGCGCGGCGTCTTCCCCTGACATTGCGCAATGCCGCGCGCTCTTCGGCGGCCACCTGTGTGGCGCACTCGAGCCTGCGCCGTGATTGCCGTAGCCGCGTAATATTCCTTCGGGAAGAACCTTGACGCAGTGAAAGTGCAACCACTTGCCGTCTACCACGGTGATCACAAGGCAATAATTACAATGGTCACGAAATAAATGATGACAGTCTGGATCCTTGAGTAAACGTGCTCTTTAATCGTCTAATAATCAACCTGTAGTATCCAAATTCAACATAGCAAATCCCCAATATAGTTAAACCCCAACATAGCAAATCCCACCAGAGCGCCAGCTTCGCTGAACTTCCGTCTTCACAAGGTGGAAGGGCTCTCAATTTTTTCTTTTGTTTATTTAGACTTTCATTCCGGTCTTTCAGACGTTTTGTTACCGCGCGTAGACGGATGATGACTTACGCTTGTAAACGAACATGACTCGTACATGGTCGAACGCTGCAGTGCCGCTTGATGTTCGATGCCTGCATTTTATGGTCGCGTCTTACGGACGGGTTCACGCCCCCTGACAAAGAGGAAAAGGCCCATAGAGGAAGCGTTGGGCGTTAACGAAGCACATACCTTTCCAACGCTTATAACTCAAACCAAAAAAAAAAAATCTTAGCTGGGGACGCATGCGCGGCGTCTGATATTCCGTAGAAGAGAACGACTGTACATGCTCAGAACGCCTTCCACAGCCCAGCAGACAAAGATGGGAGTGCGAAGAAGACGATTATTGGACGGTCTATACGCAAGTTTCACAGTCAGAGATCATCTGAGGAACGCAGACGCACTTTGCCGCTGCATCTTGCGGGGATTCCTGTGTTGGTAGCTACTAACAGAGGTACTCGAGGAGTAACCAAAGGGTTATCTCAATGGCGGCGGCGATCTCAAGGGAGACGTCAAACCTAGTAGCCCGGTATCCACATCTCAGTGGCAATGCAGACGACGTTTAAGGCTAAATTACCGCGGGTCGGTTTTATAAATACCTCCGTCGGTGCCAATGATCGCGACCTTGTCTCATTCTCTCGAATATTGCAGAGAAAGAAGACACACGCATCAGAGTAAGGACAGAGTCCAAAATCATTTATTAAAACACTCTCCTATATGAACTATTATGTTCCCGTTCAAAATGCCCCTCTCGCCGGCAAGGTAAGAAAAGGTCCTTACCTGCCAGACGCGGGGATCGGGAGACCCAAGATCGGGGAAGCATCGGAGAAGTCGCCGATACACGTTCCATCTCGTTCGCGGTCACCGGACGAGTCTTTCTCCCGAAAGCGGGAAAGAAGAGGCGGAACCTCCTTTCCTGTCAGCAGTGATCCGCATTCGAGCGGGGGGACGTAAAGAGGTATTTCCGGGAGAGAGTGAGACGAGGGCCCTTTTAAAGGAATGCTGGAACCGAAATTTGGATTTCACAAAACACGCGCCAAAAGCGTGCAACGGAATAGCTACAAACACCAAAACATCACTCATACAGCGATATCTCAAACAGATGACCGTATTTTTCGAAGAAAACGAGGCGCATTTGACAGGTTTGTTGACGTCATGTTTCTCCGAGGAGGAGAGGGAACGGCCTTAGCATCTTCTTCGCCTCGCCGCCTTGAGGGGGTGAAGCGAAGAGAGGAGGAAACTAGGTATCTTGACGTCACGCGCCTCGTCGGCCTTGTTCAATCTCGACCTTTTTTTTCTCGAAATACGGCCGTCCATTCAAGATATCGCCTTACCAGTAGTGTTGTAGGAATTGTAGCGTCCCGCCTACATCTCCTGCATTGTTTTTCTGAAAACCAAATTTCGGTTCACCATCCCTTTAAGGCAGGAAGCTCTCCGCTTCACGAGCAGGTCGGAGCTCACGGCGAAGGAGGCGGAACGCTCCGACTCGCGGCCATTATCACAGCCATCGGGAAAGGGAGATCGCAGGAATCCCCATAATCTTCAAGATGACGCTGGATGCAGGACAAGCAGTAACATGCAGACGCGAACACAGACGCAGACGTCGTGTGCTTCCGTGCTCTTATCTGCTCGTTATTGACCGTGGTGTCATCTGCAATATGGAAACACACTCACTCCGTGTTCTGTTACTACCCAACGAGGTTCACTCGAAGGTAAAATTAATTTTATTGTTTCTAACAATTTATTCCGGTAACCGTAAATTTTGTAAATCGTCTCTTAAGCCAACCATAGGCGCTACAGTCTGGAGAGTCTATTATTTGCAATGTGTAGTTTATTTTTCACTCTGCGGCACGCCCGGCTACATTTTTTCAACGTTGTCTCGACTGACGCAAACCGTCCATGAAAAGAGATGGAAACAGTGCGATATCATCATCACTGAATGTTGCGAAAATACCTCTCCAGAAAAAAAAAACGTGTGTGGAGGCGTTCATATTACTGCTTGTGAGTTTGGCGCGTACGCTTTCTTGGTCGGCAAAATGGCGATAGGCAGCGCGCTTGTCGGACTCTAGTTTTTCACGTCGAGTTGCAACTTTGTTTAAGCAATGGGATAACCTAAACAGAAGCCAGAAAGATGAGAGGCTTGTGAGGGAGGGCATTTTTCGGTAAACCGTTAGGCTTTCAACCTAAAAACCCTAGGTCTATTACCCGTTTGAGTGTGATTTTTGGAGGCGAAGATTTTGCATGAGAATTTACCTCTTTTTTCCCCCAAATGTCAACTCACCCCTACTCGTGCAATATTTGTAACTTCGAGTTTTGTGAGCACTTGTGATTGTGTTGCTTAAGGCACTGAAGAGAAAATCCTTGACACGTACGTTGCGTACAAGAAATTAAAAAAACTTTGTCGGGTTTTATTTTGTATTTGTATATATCGCTTGTAAACACCATCTATCATAGCTATGTATACCTAATTTAAAAGGGATTTAAAGCTTCATCCGGCTCTTTGAGCATCAAAGTTAGCGTTGAAAGGTGTTCGCGTAAAAGTCCCAATGAATTATTTAAAAAAAAACAGTCCTAAACTTTCTTGTATGTCTGTAAATGAGGCTTGCATTTCTCCATTTTCGTATTCACTCGCGCACGCGGCAAAGGCTTGCGTAAAGTCCTAATCGAGTTGCGAAATTTAAAAGTAAATAGTGCCGACGGCTACGCCTTGGGCAAGAGTTGAAAGAGAGGCAAACGAGAAAGGCGAAATATCGCTTCAGCCGTGGGGCTTCATTACTCAACATTCTTCCAGAAAAGAAAAGCGCAAACGCTTCCCTGTTTGTGGTAATACCGACAGGTGCTACTCCTACGGCGCCTCCTACACTCTTCGCGCTACGCTAGGCGACAAAGCACTGAACATTTGTGAGAAACACACTATTGCCGCGCAAGGCGACCATTAATTAGTTCCGTGTACGACGTGCCACAAACTCGTGATTATCTCGTTCGCTGAAGAGGCATTAAACACACCTTTTGCTCTGATGCACAGAAAGAAAATGAACGGATCTGGAGCTTCGTCTGTTTCCCGTTGCAACATGCAGACTTGACCGGAAAGCTGTCTTTTCCATACGTTCCGTCCCTCTCGCTAGAATACCAATGCACAAATGGCGACCGCCATCGCACTACTGCTTCTCCGAGCCAGGCAAATCCATCATCTTCGAGAGCAGGTTGTGAGAAATTCACTCTCAAAAATGGACCATGTACACGCTGTTTTCGATACGACTGATTTAAACGATTTTGTGGTTCCATGTAAAATAATATTGCCAAGATTAGAGAAAATATTTTCTAGTTTCCACGATGGTCTCTGAACGACTCTGGATTTTAAAATGTTATTAGCCAGTCAGCCCGGTTGGACTTTCTGAAGAGCTACGCGCAGAGTAGCGGCACTCTTGTCCCTATTTGATCGAATGGCGCATCAACGGTCATTCATCCGTTGATGCCACGTGACGTTTGTCTGCGCCCCAGCGGCTTGTGCGCGCGTCCGTTTTGTTATCTAGCGTCCCTATACATGGCTTGCACATGACGTCAGTCCGCCCCTCTTTCCGGTGGCAAGAAGCCTCTCCTGAAAGCAACAGAAGCTAAGCTCTCACGCGCCTCTTCCCTCGTTATGTCTGACCTAGTGACGTTTGCGCAAGATAGATATATAGAGCCGAGTGGACGCCGTGGGTGATAGTTATGGTTCTAATATTCGACTTTCTGAGTTTTAGAAACGGTATTGGGTCAATTTGGCGATATCGGTTTGCTCTGTAGTGGGTTATTTTAGTAAACGGAAGAAGGAAAAGTACTTCTCTAGTTTATTACCATGGCCTTTCGCGAACGCTGGCAAAAGCCGGCAGCACTGATTCTAGACAAGTTTTTAAGCTAGGTGGCGCAAGCTACCGCCCGCTATGAAAGGTACAGCTCATAATATCTATCCACCTATTCCAAGGAAGGGCAGATGCGTGGCTGAATAAAAAACGATATGCCTCGGTGAAGATTAAAATAAAAAATAAAAATGACCGCATCTCCACGTGGTGAATGATGTTGATTGGGGCGAAGCTCTGGTGGTGCTGATGATACGGATTTTATTGTTCATAGGTAGTGCTGATGGTGCTGATCTTTTTTATTGATCATAGGTAGTGCTGAGTTCCGGGTTGCGTTTCGACTTTATTATTACTGCTTTATGGTCGGTGAAATGCAGAGCCAGTGGTTCTTCTAGCGGATCGGCTTGGATCCGCTAGAAGCCGTGGGAACGCATCTCAGAAAGAGAATGTGTGGTATGGAACGTGGTTATATACGCATTTGAGCATTTGACCGCAGCGCCCTTTCGTCTATAAACGTTGAGCCAATGCATGCAAAGTCTAACGCGATTATATACGCATTTGACCGCAGCGCCCTCTCCTGTATAGACGTTGAGCGGCTACATGCCACGTTTCATCCATGACAAAAACTCCAGATCTTGAGTTACTACCACATCTCAGAGCCCCCTACGCGTCCCGCAGACGTGGCCGAGTGGTTAAGGCGATGAACTAGAAATCCATTGGGGTCTCCCCACACAGGTTCGAATCCTGCCGACTGCGCAAACCTTTTTTTTTTTCTTTTTATGTGAGCACGGACGCCGGCCCGGACGGACGGACGGACGGACAGACGGACGGACAGGGCTAGACCCTAAGGAGCTTCGCCCCTAAAAAAATGAAAGACGTTTACAATTTCCTGCAATGCCGAATTAGAGCACAGCTCTTGAGGAGGAGGAGGGAGGGTACGGAGAGGAGGGTGTGCCCTCCTTCTCCCTCTACCCCTCCATTCCCCTCCTCTCATTCTCCTCCCTTCCTCCTCCACCTTCATCCCTCCTCCCCCGTGACGTCACTCGTGACCCTCGTGACGTCACACGTGATGTCACGTGTGACGTCAATATGGGAAACGTCCCATAATGCAACACGCGGTTGCGCCGACGGCGACGCCGCTCAAACCGGCAATGGGCACCTAAGAGCTGCGCTCAAAAAATATAGTGTACAAAAGATGCTGCTACAATCACTCTCGGATGCGCTCGGATGCGGGTCACTGGTTATACGTAGTACCAGCATTGCGATATATTAGCCCAGGCGTTCAATCCACCTTAAATACTAGGCAGAGCAGTGCGTAGCTGGTTAGCATCGGCGTACTACTAAAATACTCCGAATAAAAAAAAATATTATAATGTTAGTTTTTTTTTTTGTCTTTTGCTTTGCCTCTGCACCTAGGGGTACGGAACCAAAACAACTGAGTGATGAGCGATAAATATTGTAAACCAAGTAAAAGTTTGACGGGATGATACATTTTAAAGTCAAGGTACAAAGATGCCTTCCTGGTATACAAACACAACGCATCGACGTTGTTTCCGTGAGTTGAGCTACTGCAGCATGGCCTTACCATACTGCACTCTTTTATCAGTTCCACCTTACAATTAAATGCACCAGCTCCCGTATCAGTCGCAACATTAACTTAATACACGTTTTTGTGAAGCTAATAGATTTTGCATTAGGTAATTAACACACTTTACTAGAAACAAACTGATTCGCAACAATAAGTCCCGTTCGGAAGTTAGCAGCCCCGCCACTCCAAGACTGCTATCTCCTGTAGCCACGCCCTTCGATGTCAATCAAATCTGTAAGAGCGACGATGATTTAAAAGAAATTTAAATCAACTGAAAATGGCTTTTGGCATGCGTGCGACGATCCTAATACCTTATAGCCGGTGGTAAATTTCTGTAGCAATGCAGTCAGAAGTACGGAAGAAGGCGACTCAGTATCGATTAAAGCTGTTCACGCTTACTTCTCCTCTCTTCGGAAATGCCACAGAAAGCTACTCCCAAATATAGAAGCAAAGGAAAGAGTCCGAGGACACCTAAGCACTTCTTATAAGTTGTGAATGCGAAAGCATGAACGTCGCTCTTACGCTCCCTTAGTTTGTCTGCGGCGTAGTGGCGTGGACGGCCACATTTCGCCGGCCGACGGCCAAGCCAGCACCTCCTAGACGGCTTTAAAGCCTGCGCGTCACGTGACCTGACGTCACGTCCGGAGAGCCTGCACGGGCACTGATTGGATGCGAGTGCCGCGTCAGCGCTTCCCGTGGGGCTCGTTTCCTATCACAGTCCCACGGGAACGCTGACACGGCATTCGCATCTAATCGCCCGTGCCGGCCTCCCGGACGTGACGTCATGTCACGTGACGCTGCAGGCTTTAAAGGGGCGGTGCAACGATTTTATGATTAAAAGAATTTTGCATATTGTCATTTTTACGTTGTTTATCGTGTCCCGGAGGATAGAGTAAACACCTCCTTTATTAAAAATGTCACGATTCCGCTGCATAATCGCAAAGCAAAAGTCGAGCTTTTTCCCCACCTGCAGCTCCAAGTGGCAGCCGAAGGAACTACGGCGAAAAGCATGTAGTAACCTCGCTCGGCTCTCAAGCTGCAGCACGACGCCCGCTAATGTCAGCGGAGAGAGGGAGATGAAGCGCCCTCCGAGATAGCACACGGGAAGCCACACGGCACTCCGAATGACGTCCTAGGAGTGCGACGGAGGTATGACCCTGAAGACTGGGAGTGAGTTGAGGGATGCCCGGAATGCCAATATTTATCTTTTTTTTACGCAACAACTAGGACGACGCAGGCGAAATCGGTTTTCTGTACTTTACTTCAGAAGTCTCAGTAGGGCAACTTCCACAAATCTTTGACCGAAGTCCGGAAATCGTTGCACCCCCCCCCTTTAAAGCTGTCTAGGAGGTGCTGGCCTAGCGCGCGCTCTCGTAAAGTAGCCGCGCCGCGCCTCGGCCGTACGCCCCACTCCGAGGTTGCCGAACAGAGCTCTGCCTGCCCACCGCCGGCCACCGCTCCCTCTTACCGGCGGCCGGGTTGCTGCGTGCGGCTGCGTCGCGGAGGAGAGGGCTACTCTGGTGGCCTTTCTTTGGAACTACATTACACGAGATCCAATGGAGCCTTGTTCCCTGATGACGCGCGCCAGCCAATGGGAGCCTATCCATCAGATTTCTGCTAGAGACGACGACATTTGGGACAAGGGAAGGGGCCGTTTGGCGCGGCTCTAAAGCTGATGACGTCGGTTCGCTCCATGGAACAGTTAATGCTTTCGCATTAATAAAAGGGCGCGCGCTACACACCGCACAAAATGATACCCTCGATCCCCATGCAGGCGGAATGCCACAAACCTCCTTGCAGACCTTGCACTCATCAGTGAGGAGGGGGGTGGGGTTCCAGTAGTCGACTCCTGATAGGCACGAATAATAAGCAGTTCCTCCTTATCAGTGCTCAATATCTTTAAAACAAAATTGGCAGAAAAAGTGGTACGCGCCTCAAATGATTCAGAAATGTGCATCTTTCACATCGAGATTAAACATTTTATCCAAAACCCTTAGTTAATATGGCATCTCCCGTACACACTGACTCACGTTTGTAATGTCACGCCAAAGCTGTGGCGCTCGTTATAAAATAACGCAGGCTCAAATGCTTCCCTTCGAAAAAACGGATTCCCAGGCATGAGCAGTGCACACAGATCCTGTGGTCAAACATCTGTGTCCGCATATTATTTTCGCGCGAGCGACGCTTTCACACGTGCGTATAACGCTCGCAGAGGAACCTCACAGCGGTGTCTCGCGAGGCTATTGACCTGTCATACCGAAGAAGATTTTCCCGTTCGGTCGGCGCCGGGGGCGACACCTGTCGCAGCCAGCGGACGTTGTTTCTGACAGCAGCTTTCCCTGGCTATGCACAGAGCGTCGTAAGGAAGAGACGGCTCACGCCTATTTTTCCTGCGGCGATGTCCCGCGCTTCAGCGGAAAACAGGGCCTTTCTGCTCGGGATGTCCCTCTGGGGCAGTGTTGGCGGTGACACTTTACAAGTAACGCTGTTATGTAGCAGTAACGCGGTACTTTTTTACCGTAACGTAGTCATGTAATCGCTACTTTTTCAAAAGAGGGACATATAACGTATTTACGTTACTTATTTCCAGTAACGAATAACGTAGTTACGTCACTCGTCACATCTTCCCAAGACTTAAAGAACTTGGGGTACGCATCGGGCCCCGTTCGTAAAGCCTTCCCATAGAAACCCGCGTTCGTTCACAAGCCATGCGAGCGTGTGTGCGTGATCTAGTCGGAAGCGTCATGTGTGACGTCATGTCACGTGACGCGTGACGTCACACGTGGCTTTGACGTCATGACCCTGTCGACCCGCTAAATTTTGCGGAAAATTTTTCGCTAAATTTGGCTGAGACGTTTTCAGTTACATTTGGCAGGAAAATTTTCCACTAAATTTAGCGCAAAGGTTTTTCCGCCAAATTTAGCTGGTCGATACGGTCATGACGTCGCAGCCACGTGCGACGTCGCTTTTGGCTGAGCGCATTGCACTATGGGAGTTTTCGGTCCCACCGACGCCGAAAACGAATTTTCTGCGACACGAGCTCCTAAACACGATTGCGTTAAAATATTCCACAAATCTTTTTGTGTTTCTAGGCGCCAATTTATATAAATTCTTGCTCTCATCCCACATGTACCTTCAAACTTTGGCCCTTTTATTCTACATAAGCAGTTCCACTTGAGATAAACCTTAATTCATGAATAAAAAGTAACGCAAAAGTAACCTGCGTTACTTTTCATCGCTAACGGTAACGCGTTCATTTTATTTTGTCGTAACGTAGGTCTGTAACGCGTTCCTTTTATTTACCAGTAACGAGCAGCGTATTTCGTTACTTTTTTTCTGTAACGCCTACAACACTGCTCTGTGGGTCTCTGTGGTTTCTTCTATACCGTTCTTCCGGGGACTCGGAGACGCGATTACAATAGACCTATTGCTGTCTTACCCAAGCATCAAAAGGAGAATGCAGGGATTGGTGTTCCACGCGCCGCACGTGCTGGCCTCAGCAGTAGTAACTTTCCCAAAGCAAAAACCTAAAAGAAATGGCATCTTGCACGCGCGTTCGTCAATGCTTTCTTTTGGTTATTTACTTCGAATCTTTTATACACAGGAAGAGCGTGCGCGTGTGGCGCATGGAGACACCAATCCCTGCATTCTCCTTGATGCTTGGGTAAGGCAGCAAATGGTCTATTGGGCTCTGCGTGACCTTAACAATGAAGGGGATGAAAAAGGAGAGAAAGAAAGTGAATGTACCCGGTCAGAGCTGCACGTTAAAGCGCCTTCAGAACGAACTCCTTTAATAATTTGGCGAACCAGCGCTCGTCGATAAGCACGAGATCGCGAGCAGATTTGTCGATTCTTTAAAGGAGTTTGTTCCGAAGGCCGTTAGCGTGCCCATCTGACCGGTGTGATCATCTCCTTCTCGTAGAGCCAGTAAAAATCACAAGCGTGTCGTAGGGTTTGCGGTGGCGCTGGCGGTTCACCTGACGCTAGTCTTCGCATCCTCAGATCAAGCTCCTACGTAACGTCTGCAAAGAACGAAGATCTTGATGGTGTGGAGTGCACGTTGCGGAAGCACTCTGGAAGCTTTGACATATAGGGTGTATTCACTGGCGGCCATATCTGTGTGCGCTATTGCTGAGCACGCGCTGATGGCTAGCTTCCACGAATTATTTTGCAACGTGCACCCCGCACCATCAAGATTGCCGGTCTTGGCAGCCTATTACGTGAGCTCGTTCTGAGCATGCGCTCCAAACAGTGACCTCAAATATGGCGGCCAGTGAATACCCCCTATACGACGTACGCTCTGCTGCCTCAACCACGAGAGCTCGAGGTCGCTGCTTTGAAGGCATTCTTCCGTAAAATGAGCACTCGCGCTAGAAATGGATGTCTCAAAGCCAGGAGTGCGGGCTAGGTCGCGCTTGTGGCTTTGGCTGCAGTCTCAGCTTATGGGTGAACGGAGTATAGTGAACGCGTTAGCGTTCTCGGCCAAGTCACATTCAGGAATAATACCCCATTTACACGACCGTAAAGGTACCTTTATCTAAGGGACCTGTATTCTCTGCTGCCAATCAATTAACGATCTTCCGCGCGTGGCGTGTGCTCGCGACCCAAGAGCGCGGGCTGATTCGCCGATTGCACAGAAACCTATGTTAAAGGTACCTTTATGCTGACCATGTGAATAGGGTATAAGTAACTCCACGAGAGAGCCATACTGCCGCGAACCGGCGCTGCCTCTTAGGAACTCATAACGTGACGCATTCCAACGGAGTTTCACAGACCGCCACCAGACGGAATTTCTAAATCTGTTCATTCGTTTTAAAAGTAGTTCTCTTGACTTCTCTGCTTGCAGCCCAGAAACACCATTCCAGGCTAGTGTTTCTGGAAGGCTGACACAACACAGACCCCATCTAAAGAAATAAGTGCAAACATTTCTTCCGTACCCCTTTGAACGTGGCAAACATAATGCTGATGTTGTTTTTCTTTTGTTTCTTGGGGATCGCTGGCCGAGAATGTTAGCGCACCGCAGCTCAGAGTACGTGAAGCGAAAGCTCGTGCTGTAAACGCGGGCATCCTGGACTGAATGCGGGGCAAGTTCGTCTGCTTCTTTTGCGGGGTTGTGGTGACGTCAGAAAGATTCCGATCTCTGATTGGCTCTGATTGCAAAATAGTGGGTAAACCTCAAGGCAGCTTTCTTTGAGGTCTACCCACTCTCCTTCACTCAGAGCCAATCAAATCTCGGCGTTCTGACGTCCCCACAACCACTGCAGAAGAAGCAGACAAGTTGCGCTACGCATAGACCCTTTCTATAGAGTTCCTGTAGAGGCTCCCTACGGGAGCCCGAGTTACGTGTCCAGCTATCTTGAAATTCTAAATTTTGCGGAAAAGCCACGTGCTCCGTCGATGCGGTCGACTGAATTCGGCGAATAGCGGCTCCGCGCGGCGCCGAGCATGGAAAACAGGAAAAGAGGAGTCAAAAGCAGGGGAACATACTGCGGGGCCCGTGCAACGTCTACTTCCCTGCACGGCGCAGGATTCTTTGCTCTTCACCTGATCGATCCCGGCGAATAGGGGTATCTACTGGACACCATATTTGAGGGCGCTGTTTAGAGCGCATGCTCAGAATGAGCTCACATTAATAGGCTGCTAAGACCGGCAATCTTAATTGTGCGGAATGCACGTTGCAAAGAACTGCGGAAGCTCGCCATCAGCACGCGCTCAGCAGTCGCACACGAAGGTATGGTCGCCAGTGAATTCTCCCTATAGACGCCTTGCACGCGCCAGAGTGCAGCCGCCATTGCTGACCTTCTCTTGTCTTACCCAGATGACGAGACACGGAGCGGGCGTTGACGAGCCTTACGAAGGCCATTGCTGGGGAAAATAAGACTGTAGAACCTAAAACTGCAGTAACCTGCCCTGCTGTTGTAATGATGGAATGAAATACGCGCAGTAAGAGGGAACACAAACTAAAGGTCAGTTATGGCTGCGCCCATGCACAGCTGCTGCAAAGCGTCTATAGCGGCGTGGGCGGCATGTGGAAAACAAACGCGCAGCTCTGGCTCCCCTAGGGAGCCTATATAAAGCCCTTCTATCTTGGGAAAAGTGGCGCCATTCATTGTTGTGGAAATGCTCGAGACACGTGCCGCGCGCCACTTCCGAAAAGAACGTGGCGTTTTAAATCTAGCCAACTTTATTAGATTAGCTCAGTTATAGAACTGCTCATAGACACTGCATGCACGAGCAGTAGCCCCCGTCACTTACCACGACTCGCGCCTCCCGCCGTTCGACGAGCCGGACGGCTGCTATTGTAACTGCAGTGTATCCTATGGAATACGCTAGTTTCGAAGCGCAGAATCTAGATAGCGTTCCACCGTACTCTATGGAACGCACAGTTCGTAAATGAAAATCTAGATGGCGCTTCGAACGACGGGTTGTGGGAGTTCCACAACTGAGCTTCGAACGACGGGAGGCAGGAGTTCCACAACTGAGGTAATCTAGTAACGTTGAATCTAGTTCAGTACTGCGCTGTGCCGCCATGATCTTCCCAAGGGCTGCACGTTGCACGTGCCTCGTGCATCGACGCACCTTGCGCTGCTTTTAAAATATGAAAGGGCTTTAAGCCTATGCCGGAGCGGGCGCCATTTTTTAGTTGCTGCACCAATGATACCAGTCCGCCATTGCTTAATCACGTGCTGTATTGGGCACAAGGGCAGCGTCAGCGTTCGGCGAACTCTCCGATCCAATCACACGCTTCGGGGCGAAGACCACCAACGTTGCTAGATTGGCTTTTGAAAAGGCTCTGTTCCCAGCACTGCCCGTATCAATCCGGATGAGCATCGTACCGGCGTGCGGTCGTGCATCACTACTGCGGGATGCACGCGTAAAGGTCGGTTCAGACACTTGCATTTGAGTGCGTTTGACTGCGTTGCGGCAAGAACCGAAAGCGAGTCGCGATACAAGCAGAAGGGATGTCCTGGCTTCTCGCTGCCGCAACGCAGTCAAACGCAGTCAAACGCAACTGTCTGAACCGGGCTTAAGATCCTTGCCCTCTAGGCGTGGTCCTGCGGTGGCGAAATTTCTCCTCGGAGACACATTGGAGCTGAAGAGCTTCCCGCTGTCGAAACACAATTCGCTCAAATATGGCGTAGCGACACCACCCCATTATATCTGCTACGAAGCCGTTTACCTACTAGGGAAAAGAGGTTCAACCGGAACGAAGAACCAGCCCGGGAGAACGTGACGTGAATGTGACGTCACAGGCTTCGGGAGTCACGTGACGTCTTTCTCTGATCGCGAGTTGCGTTCAAGTTCTCCCTAGATTAACGTATTCCCGATGTTTCAGTGATAATACAAATTAATTTTCATGAATTTTATTAGCTTTATGGATGGATATGTGCATGGGACGGAAATTTACTTCGGAAATATTACAGAGGGGGAGGCTTTATTTTACGGTCGACCGTCTTCGGGCGGGGAAGGAAAATAAATTTTTCTTCAACCGCAGATTCTCGGTCTCTGTGCCCTTGAGAGTCATGTAAGTATTCAGGCGCGCATAAACATCTTGTCGGCGGCCTTTTTAAGATTCCGATTGCCCGAGCGCAGCATATTGCGCTTCGTCTCAGACCGCGGCATTTCCTCTCTAGCTCTCCGGTCGCCGTCTTAGCAGAAAGAAAGCGGAGGCTCTCCGTTTTTGAAGTCGCGTCTCGCTCTGACAGGCCCTGTGAGAAATGGGCTCACTGCACCAGAACCGGCAAACGAAATTGGCCTCCAAATGCTCGAGCGCTTCAGGAAGCCATTTGCAGCTTGTTGCCCGCTTTTTCTTGTCCGTCGTTTTGCTCGCGCCTTTTTTTTAATTGTTTCTATTTGTTTTTCGTTCTTTATGTTGTTTTCGTCGCTCTTGCTCTTCAGCTTATTCTCGCTCGAATTCGTTTTTCGTCTGGTTCACACGGAAGGAGGCAGCGCGCTTCGGGCTTCGTTTTCCCTTTAAAACGACGGATGTTACTATACTCCGTTCACCTCTAAGCTGAGACTGCTGTGGAAGATACGTCTTCGTTGGACCAGTTGTACGCCTCTCTTTCGCGAAGTGATCACGTTCCCGCCCATAGCCGCAGAAAGTGAGGTCATACGATGAAAGGGAGGCGGCTGATTGGTCCTGCGGGCACCTTGCTCCCACCGCAGTCTCAGCTTAGCGGTGAACGGAGTGTAGCCGTATCCGTGCCACCTAAAAGACAAGGCCTGCGTATGACGTCATCGTTAGTGGATCCCCAACCTGCCCCAAGCGGTAAACATGCGAAAGCTCGACGACAGTTGCCGCAAAGCGGCAGAGGCGTCCCTCTTGGCATCGTCGTATGCTATGGCGCAGAGCCCTTTATACAGAGAGAGTTTGGCCGATGGGTGGAGCCTGTCGCCCGCTAAAACAAGGAGTCTTGACGATAACACGAAATGGAGGGTTTTGCTTTTGGCCACTCTACTTACTTGCGCTAGTCCAAATGCGCCGTTAGTAGTTGTTTTATAAACACAATTTCGTTTACTCTGACGTTTTGTTACTCATGCAATTGGTCACTATATTCAAGCACTGGCCATCCTTTACTGATCTCCAAAAATATAGCTTACAAATAGGCTTTATTTCTTTTCGTTTTAAATAAAATTAGGCTTTTTCAAAGAAAAATGAATCTGGCGATTGAGCTCAAGGGTTCGCAGCGCCTCTCCTAGATGGCGCCGTCACGGCACTTCATTATTGCAGTGGTCATTTTTGAGACTTGATATTCAAAGTATTCAAAATTCCCTTTTTACAAAAGAGGAATAAGTTTAAGCTCATATAACTTTAAGAGATCGTTGCAGATAAGTACTTTTGAGCTTCTGACTACGTGTTCAGCGCCAAAAACACTTCCATTAGCTATAAACACTTTTAATACAATGGTGGGTCGCAGCCTACCTTGCGTGCCTAATCCAGAGTGGGTTCGAAATTCGATAGCACAGAATGGCGGAGGCAAGCCGCCACCTCATGGTTATCCTACTTCAAGCTGTGGTTGCTGAATTGTCGGCGTCTTCGAAGGAGTTTCAAGCTCTCCCAGGCGTCGTCGTATGCCAGCTCGCGCTCGTTGCAAGACGCGTTAACTCAAACTGGTGGCGCTGCGTGGTTCCACTATACTCCGTTTCATACTTAAAGGGGCGGTGCAACGATTTTATGATTAAAAGAATTTGCATATTGTCATTTTTACGTTGTTTATCATGTCCCGGAGGGTAGAAAAAACACCTCCTTCATTAAAAATGTCACGATTCCGCTGCATAATCGCAAAGCAAAAGTCGAGCTTTTTCCCCCACCTGCAACCCCAAGTGGCAGCCGAAGGAACTACGGCGAAAAGATTACGTGACCTCGCTCGGCTTTAAGCTGCAGCATAACGCCCGCTAATCTCAGCAGAGAGAGGGAGATGAAGCGTCCTCCGAGATAGCACACGGGAACCTACACGGCACTCCGAATGACGTCACTGGGAGTGCGACCAGGTGTGACCCTGAAGACTGGGAGTGAGTTGAGGGGTGCCCGAAATGGCAATATTTATCTTTTTTTTACGCAACAACTAGGACACGCAGGCGAAATCGGTTTTCTGTTTTTTACTTCAAAAGTGTCAGAGGGCAACTTCCACAAATTTTTGACCGAAGTCTGGAAATCGTTGCACCCCCCCCTTTAATAAAGTCCTTTCCAAAAAAGGGCTGCTCTCCGGTTCCATTTTCAGCGTTCGTGCGTATGGCGCGTGGTTTACTCTCTTTCCGCAGCGACAAACATGCGCGTGCTGGGCTGAGGAGATCGCGCGTTCGGCTGAGGACTCGTAAATATTGGAATGGTGCATACAAAGCTGTCGAAGCTACTGGCGGGAGAGCCTGGCTTCATCTATGGTTTCGCTTGCGCAAGAACGCGTGCTTATGGTCTGCGAGATCAAACGTCATGCTCGCGCCAGCAGCTTTGACATCACTGTACACTTAGTATGAAACAATGATGACGTTTAGGGGAAAGACGCGGGCCTTGCTTTCTAGTTGGTTTTGTCTGTGTACACTCCAATCAGAGACCAGAGAGATACCCACGTGACCCAGCAGTCTGTGCGTTTTTTGTTTCTTTTCGTAAAATAAGCAACAGTCCACGAACCCCTTCCGCCACCAACGACATAACTAGTGTTAGAGTCCCTGTACAGGCTTCCTACGGGAGCAACAGTTGCGCGTTCAGCCATCTTGAAATCCTAAGTTATGCGGGAAAGCCACTCCTCGAGCGTCTGGGAGCCGTGCTCCGTCGACTGCGGCCGGTCACGTGACTGAATTCGGCGAATAGCGGCGCCGCGCGCGTTGCCGCGCATGGAAAACAGGTAAGGAGGAGAAGGAGGCAAAAGTAAGGGAACATACGCCGGATCGCGTGCAACGTCTACTTTCCTGCGTGGCGCAGGATTCTTTGCTCCTCACGCAATCGATCTCGGCGAATAGCCGCGCGGCGGTATGTGGAAAATGGACGCGCAACTCTGGAGGAGCCTATATACAGGAACTATCTTAATCTGTCTTCACCTCAAGAAAAAAGCAAGTTTCGCGCATTGTTCATACGCGGCGCGAATTAGTTCTTGCCAGATTTGGTTGTTGGAGGAAAAAGCGATGTTTTTGCGTTTGGAACGTGTGCGTCTTGATAAGATAACATATAGATAACATATATATCTAATCTAAAATGTACCTACATGTATCAAAATTATGCACGTAAGACGGGAAATTAGTAATGCTCCGCGAGGAGCCGGGCTTTCTTGACTACGGTTCTTGAGGGGGAGACGGCTAGAGTGTATCCACGCAGCGGCGTCCAGCTTGCGTGGGCCTGGCAGCCAACGCGTCTCGCAGCACACAACGAGCACCACGCTAGCCAGCGTCCGGGAGGCCGGCACGGACGCTGATTGGATGCGAGTGCCGCGTCAGCGCTTGCCTGGGACTATGACAGGAAACGAGCCCCACGCGAACACGGACGCGGCACTCGCATCCAATCAGCGCCCGTGCCGGCCTACCGGAAGTGACGTCATGTGACGTAACGCGCAGGCCTTGCTGTCTAGGAGGTGCTGCGCTAGCATGCGGCGACGCCAAGACGGACGCGTCAGTCACGTCGAGCTTCGGCCTGCTTGCCGCTTGGGTAGGGGATCCACCAAAGGAAATCTAGTAACGTTGGGATCCACTAATGATTACGTCACGCGCAGGCCTTTTACGTGGGCTTGGCTTGGCTCCGTTCATCTCGCGACACAAGGAGTCCAAGCCACTCGCGATCGCATCGCTACAACGGGGGACTTAGTTGGCCGCCACCTCCGACCTAAGCGGAACATATCGGCGATGCACCAGAGCGGGGAAGGAAGCGGTGGAAATGGCAATTACCGGGAAACGGGATAACGCTCCGACTCTGCCCCCAAATGGACGGAGTGAAAGCTCGATTGAAATCTCATTCCCCCATAGGGCGAAGAAGACCCGATGGATAGGAGAAAAAATGAGTTGCGCTCTTCCGATTCCTTTTACAATTGTACGGTAGATTTGTTCTGAACACCCGGCTGTCGTTCGGTTTTATTTGGATCATGAATTGATGTTTCAACTTTTTTCTTCTTGGCTTTAAACCTCAACTCAAAAGCGAAATGAAAAATTACGCGTTCGTGACGTGCTTGTGCACCGGATGCGATGACTCCGAACTTCCACCGTGCTTTTTAAACACACCACGGAACGTTTCATTGGCAATAGATGATATGTGGCGTCATGGCCCTCGTTGGCCACGAAGGCGAATTCAAATATTCGTCGACGGATTGATTGTCGACGAGCGCATACGCCCGAGTGGCGCACTGCTCGAGTCCAATGCGTGAGCTGAGTTCGGCTAAATGCTCGGGCACCGCGGAAGCATCGCAGTGAAAAAGCGGAGAGCTTTCTAAGGAAAAAAGCTAAGAAATAGTCCGCTATATGTTAAAATTTTTGTGCCAAAAAGCAGGCTTTTGGCTTCCTACCCTCGTGAGCCAGTTTTCTTTTGGCGCACTAAATGATATGCAATTCGTAAAATCCCTTTATCCCAGCCCAAACTTCATTTCATGGTCCCTTTAAAAAAGTCATGAAACGATTTTTTTTTAATTTTCTTAAATACTACTAAGGGCCGGTTGCACCAACGTCGCTTACCTTAACCCAAAGCGGCTCTTTCCTAAGTCGGCTTAGCGCCCTAAGCCGAGCTCGGATAAGCACGGGTTTAAATTCCGGTTGCACCAACGTTAACCCGGCTTTACCGACGCGCCCCTAGCTAAACGCTGGATTTGCGTAGGGAATGTAGGGACAAACAGAGCGAACTAGGGAACGCTCAGAGGGATGAATACGATTGGCAGAGAAGAATCACGTGATGTAAACAAAACAAAAAAAACTGCCGTAGTAGTAGTCTTTGGCGTCTGCTTTTCGTTGTATTTCTTCGGTGAGTAACGAATTAAAGGTCTCCAAATTCAATCATTTTTTCGCTTAACCTTCAAAAACAGGAGTCAAAGCTCTAAATAAACACGAATGCTCTTTACATCTGTGATTGTGTGTTTAATATCGGTTGATAACAGAATATTCTTGACAGTGACAGTAGCTTTCGTGCTTACATTTTGAGATAACGGAGCCATCGGGGGCCCCAAATCTCACCGAGCGCGAGGGCTCTCCACTCGCTACATCGCTGAAGACAAAACATCCTCGAGAATAAGTGGGCAGGTAAGATGACTACTGAAATCAAGTCATGCCTGAGACCGATTAAGTTCAAAACAGTGACGAACTCGCCACGGCAGCTGCGAAAATGCCCGGAAATCGTCGAATAGAAGTCGTCGAGAGATCAGGTCGCGAGGTCCTTGCATCGACCGTACTCGTTGCTATCAGCAACGTGAGAGAACTGCACTGTACCGTCGTTGAACTGATTGTGTCAAACTCTTTGGAAATTGAACTACGTATATTTTGCTTTAGTGACAAAGAAATAAGGTATAACTATCAATACATCAAAGCGATTCTACTGATAGATCCCTTGATGATCACACGAACTGTCAATTATTGAACACGCAAAGGTCGCCCAGAACCATTTTTTTTATTCCTGCCGATAGAGAACCAGAAGCTTGTTCGCGAGGGATAATAGGCAGATCTTGAGTTCGTACAAATAGACGGCGGCAGACTTCGAAGTGCGAAAACTCGCACTAGTACATCACATCGTGCCGACGAGAACGGTCGTCTCTTCGCATCACCTGCCCCAGCCTGCCCCAATACAGCGCTGATCGAATCTCGCATTGTAGTCATTACGATTTGTCGTCGCCACGAATGAAAGATATAAAGCAAAACATTTCTAAACAGCACGATCACCAGAAAAGTTGCGGTTATAGAACGCAGTTTCCTGAAGTGAAGATTCTACTCGCGAGACAAGGAAAATTCACTGAAGGTTGTCTCAAAACTAAAAAATACTAAGAAAACTGAATGTTCGCTGTTTTATTATTTAAATGCACCGCAATCTCATGCAAACGACAGAAGTGTCGACAATCAGCTGATGGCCGAGATCATGTACGGCCACTATTCAACGCACCGATCCGATTAAAGGATATGCTTTGCAAGCAGAAATTAGGAAGGTGTTAAATAGCAATACGTTACAGTTATGCGAAAATCAGTAAGTACATACGAACAAGCTCGTTGACAGAAAAACCAACGGGAAGACAGACGTGAGCCCCACAGCTCCGTGCGCATCTCGGTTAGGGCTAACACGCACTGAGAGTGGAGAGCAAACTTGAAAACAGGGGTCGATAAACACTTCACGAGACAATCTTTTGCATCCTTGTCACAATCGAAGGCCATTCTGTCGAGACTCTCACGCTGTTGTGGCCTAAAACACTTTGTACAACCAATTTCGTCCACCGCGTCGACCGCCACAAACCAGCCGCCATGTTTCAAATCTAGGATTAAGAAACAAGCAAAAGCAAAGCGCCCAATGTTGAGCGCTCAAGATAAGCGTAGTTTAGTGCTAGGTTTAGCGATAAGCGATTTTGGTGCAACCGAACGAAACCGAAACTTAGCTTAGGTTCCCGGCTAAGCTCCGCTTTTCGCTATGCGGCGTTGGTGCAACCGGCCCTAAGAATTGCTTTCTAACATTAATTAGCGGCGAGATGTTTTGGTGGCGCCCTCCTATGGTTCCCCCTTGTGACGTCATTACCTTGCAAACAACAAGTTCGATGGTGCTTGTAAATAGCATCGTGGAAGCTTGAAATCCTTGCGCTCTCAAAGAAACACTGACAACACCGTCAAAATTAAAGTTCTTTCATTCCTCTTATTCCGTCGATGATTAATCCCCTTTCCGACGTCATAGTCAGCGTTCGGCCAATCGTGGAAGGCCGACCACAGCGACGCTTTCGGTCGCGCACGGGGCTAATAGCTGAATGAACTTTCCTTAGTTTTTCTTTACATGCAAAGGCAGTCGCCAAACAAATTCGAAAATTATGAGCATCGTTCATCCCCTCAACCGCCAGCTGAGCTCCAGGCATCGTTAGAGTTCGGCTATTCTCATCACTGCAGTGGTTGGACACGAGCCACTACCCGAGTGTCCGCCGACTCATTGATTGTTACGAGCCGAAGTCGAGTGCTCACGCAGTTCTCGTGTCCAATCTATGAGCCACGCTCGACTTTCGTCAGGCGGGTGGTTTCGATCCCACAATTACTTGGGGGATCGGTGACCGAGTGGGCTAGCGCACGCCAGCTCGGAGCACGTGGAGCGAAAGCTCGCGCTGCAGAACCCAGGGGGCCTGGGTTCAAACCCCACCCCTGCCCGTTGCGAACTGGATGAGCATCGTACCGGCATGCGGTTGTGCATCACAACCTAAAAAAAGCGCAAAAACTAGACGAAGGACGAGTGAGTGGAATGTACACGACAAGCGCTGACTTGCAACTGAATTTTTATTCAGAAACATGAAACCCTCGAACCACCAAAACACAAAACACCGCCAATCTTATTTATGTGATTACAATATTGCTTCGTGTATCACTACTGCATGCTGCACGGTAAAGACCTCAGTCTGGCGGTTGTACTGCACTGCCTAAATTTCTCATCTACAGCTGGGAGACAAGTCACCCGTTGAGGGAGACTAAATTCTAGGCTGTATAAACATACACACACCCACGTTTTTTTCTTTATCCCACAATTACGTCATCAAGCTTTGGGAAGGCGATTGAAAGAAATAGTCCCCTTTTATCCTTGTAATTGTACCGCGACAAAGTAGCTTCTGTATCAGTAGCGGTCTTTGCGAGTATGCTTGGGCCAGACTAGGGCCAAGCCTTTTCGCCTTTGCACAGTGATGAACATTCCAACCCGTTATTGTTTCATGACCCCAGCTCCTGGACGATCGGCATCCGAATGAAGATGCTTGCTTACCCCTCCCTGAAGGGGAAGTATAAGGTATGCCTCCTATATCACTCGTATATCACAAAATTAGAATTACTTGCGCGTCGCCGACCCAACCTTGTACGGCTGTTATACGACGATCATCCAGATGACAGCCATTTTGATAGGAACTAGCGCGCCTCATATAGACCTTTTTTGCATAGCCTAATACCAGCGGTTAACTGACGTACCCTCGTCCCCGTGCACTTTTAATTTCCCTCTGACATATAGGGTATGCAACCGCCAAGGGAATTGGCGAAAAGGCTTAGAAACGGACATCGTGCGTGAGATAGTTCAGAGTGCTTTTTTTACAGTGTTACAGTGTACCAAAATCTACAGTTGTATGGCTATCCCTGCGTCGTCTTCGTGTGCACAAATAATTTTAATAAGATTAAGGACAATCGCAGAAAATGTGCGATGAGCACAAGGAGCTGCAGCGCGAGTGTGGCTGCAATGTTATTGAGCTGCACACGTTCATACCAGGATCCTTATTTATGAAGTCAGTCGATTGCGAGCGTGAATCGAGACGGCTTCGTATCAGACTCATTGTCACGTTTATGCTCACGGCTACTTCGTCTACGGCAAGAGGACCAATTCCAATCTGGTGCAGGAGCCCCGATCTAGTTCTCACTGGAAGGTATGCTATTGCTCCATGGCTTGTGGAGGGTATGAAAATGTCTGCGTGCCATTATTCAAGATGCCGCTATCAAATGCCGAGAGCTTAACTGCATAGACTACATTAAACTGCTTTTATGTGCCTTCGTTGTGGAAACTTAATGAAAGCACCCCACTGTCGTCGTCCTCGTTCTGTCGAGGAGGTATGGTGTCATTAGGCAGCTGGAGAAATGAAGGACGTTTACAACTCCCTGTAATGCCGAATTAGAGCGCAGCACTTGAGGAGGAGGAGGGGAGGGTACGGAGAAGAAGCTATGCCCGTCCTCCTCCTCCTCCGTACCCTCTCCTCCAACACTCCTCTGGTCGACGAGAGCTATGGGAGAATGTATCTCACGGCGGTCCGCCGAAGACATGAATTTCCCAGTTTTTGGCAAGCTCTCGACTAAAGAAGTATCACAACGTCTTCAGGACAACTGCCCGGATTCGCACACCCAATTTCCGGGACAGTGAGTGATTTTTCACAAATTTACGAGCCTTTTCGCTTTCGGCGCCACATTAGGCCCAACGGGTGCCCATGTCTGGGCCCAGCCTCAAGCGTCGGCGCTGCGAAAAGACGTACCCCGGCACCCTGTAGAGCACTACCTCCCACATGTCGTCCGCGCCAGATGAACCGGCCATCAACCATGAAAAATTCATTTCACAAAATAACACTCAAGAAACTCCACGAGTAAAAATTACCTCACGGCCGCAGAAGCGAAGCCGACCCGCCGAGTCTGAGGACAGCCTTGATGACATGGATGAAGACGCGGAAAACCGAGTAAGCGAAAATATTGACGACTCGACTTGCAATGAAGATCCCTGGAGCAAAGTACAACGAGGAAGGAATCCCAAACCACCCAGAGGGACGCACCTCCAACGATTCGGCCTAGAGAAATTCATCATATCAATCAAACCGAAAGGATCAAAGGACATCACGAAGATTCGTCCGAAAATAATCTACCAACAATTATTGAGAGCCGCAGGAAGCGGGGTACTCGTAGATAGGCTGATTTTCACGACGAACGCAAAAACAAATTCAATTACAGTAACGGTATACGAACGCAAGCACTTGGAGAACATCCTCCGAATCAGGGAAATCGAGACAACAGATGGCACGGTGGAGGTAAACACGTACCAAGCAACGACTGGCTCGCTTCCACGTGGCGTTGTACATGGCATCGACCCCTTAGAAAGCGTCGAGGAATTTCTTCAGAACTCAGACACAGACTACCACGAAATACTTCAGGCGAGACCGCTCGGAAAAAAGGAACATATTTGTTGACGTTCAAGGGCGACGGAATTCCCAAAAAATAAGATACTATGGAAAACTCATCAGCGTCTACGCCTACCGGCCTACTGCGATCGTGTGCTTCAACTGTCACAGCCTAGGCCACAAGGCCGGCATATGCACAAATGAGTCCCGCTGCAAGGACTGTGGGGATTTATGTCAAGAAGGTCACAAGTGCCAGAAACTATTTTGCTACAACTGCAAAGGCAACGATCACGTCGCGCTACACCAGCTGTGCCCAGCGAAGACACAGGCCGACCTCAAACTCCAACAAAGAGCCAAGGCACCCCTTCTCAACAACCAACAAAGAGGACGTCTGAGAAGCAAATTTGAAGGAATCAACAGCTTTGAACTGCTTCGGACGCGATCACAAAGCAACAACTATCCTAAGCTGCCACGAGACAAGAGCACCTCACCAGCACCTAAGCCCAAGGCACCACAGAAGACCGCGACGAACGCACAGCCTACCTTCGCACAAATAATGAAGGATCATAGGGAATCGACGCTACAGCTAATCAACAAGAGAAAGGAATACGAGAAACTCAGGAAGAAACTCAAAGAAGAAGAGAACAATCTATCCAGAGCAGCGATGGAAAGACGCAAAGAAATTGCCATGGTGCAGGAGGAGATCGACAGGATCGACAGATGCTCGTCTTCCACGTCATTTTCACCACCACCACCAACACAATCGCAATACAAACCTCAGCAGCAGCAACTGGAGGTCGACACCCAGCACATCGGAAAAAACGAACAACAACAAATCAAGCACAGACGATTACACCGCGACATCACCTACGATGGAAGAAAAAATAATGAAATTTATGCAAACGCTGCAAACCCAAATTCAAGCCCAAATGCAAGCTCATACGGAGGCCATTAACAAGAGGATGGAAACGTACGAATATATCCTGACCCAACATGGTCTCACCAAATAAGAAGAAAACGAAGATAGGGCCTTTAACAATTCTACAGTGGAATTGCAGAGGGCTGAAACAGAAGCGGGAAGAACTCAACTTACGATTAGCGGAGAACCCACGAGATGCCCTACTAATACAAGAAACGAAATGTGACACCATCTCTTTAAGGGGATACAACAAATTTTTCGCACCGTCTATTCACCACAAACAAAAGGGTAAAACAGTAGTACAAGCACAAGCCGGGATATACCTTGACAAGGAGCTCCCTTTCACACAAATAGACACCAGCAAGTGGTGCAATGCCTCCCAAGAAGTCGTAGCGGTCCGAACGGAGATAAGCGACAAAAGAATTTGTCTTGTGTCCACGTACGCCAGACCAGGCACCCTTGAACACGAGAACGATGACTATTCGTGGATGCAAGAAATTAGGCGGTCCTTTCCCAACGACGAGATGGTAATCGGTGGAGACTTTAACGCCCCAAACACCGAATGGAACTACAGAACAACCTCCGTCAGGGGACAGAAACTGGCAGAGGCATACGAAAGGGCAAATCTACTCTTAATCAATGACTTATCAGTAAACACCAGATATGCCACAATTCAGAAACACGAAGATACCACACCAGATCTGACTTTCACTACCCAGAAAATCAAAGCGAACTGGGAACTGATCAAAGACACATGGGGAAGTGACCATCACCCCATAGAAATTCAGGTCGAAAACGTCGCAAAGCACAAGAGGAAAAGAACAACAAGGACGGTTATATGGGATAGATTCAGAATAAAAATGACTGAGGATTTACAGGACGAATCCATTGAAGAGTTCACCAAACTCATGCTAAGGGCCACAGACGAGGCCACCGAGAAGCGGCAAGTCGACTTCGACGCACCAATCCCAGACACCAGACTACTGTCTTTGTGGCACCAACGATCCATAACGCTCGATGAGTACAGACAAACTAAAAATCCCAATACGCTCAAATTAGTCAAAGAGTTAACGACTGAGGCCAAAGAATACTCGCGGAAACTAAGTCAAGACAACTGGTTTTCACTATGCGAATCGTTTGACGAGCATACATCGCTTGCAAAGGTATGGGCAATTTTTAATGCCATGTTCGGAAAGACTAAAACCAAACAAACAGTACCAAACATGGCCCTCGGTCAAGATCTAACAATAGAAGAGATTGCCGAAGAAACGGGGCCGATATTCTTCCCCCAACCGGCAGAGATACCAGATCAACAAATATACGAGATCGAAGATGTCGACGTGAACGACCCGAGTAATGTAGATTTCACACCTTGGGAATTGGAGGCGGCGATAGAGAAAGGAAAAACAAAAAGCACACCCGGACCTGATCAAATCAGCGGAAGCATGATCCGGAATTTACCTACGGAAGTCAAACAGAAATTACTCGGATGGATAAACGAAATATGGAACCAAGGAACGATACCAGATAACTGGAAGTTATCGTGGGTGACACCAATTCCCAAACCAGGAAAGAATCCAACGTCACCACAAAACACAAGACCCATATCACTCACATCGGTACTATGTAAACTAATGGAGAGAATGGTTCTTGGTCGCATCGACTGGATAACAGAAGAGAAAGAAATCTTTCATCCGGCACAAACCGGTTTTAGAAAACATCTCGGGACACATGACAGTCTTCTATTAATTCAATCAGGAGTTCTAAATTATCCGACAAAGCACTATCAAGTACGAATCCTCGTGGCCGTAGACATCAAAAAGGCCTACGATTCGCTCCCACACCAAGCCATATTCGATAGCCTCAAATGCCAAGGAATACTGGGTAAGCCGCTTAATTTTGTTAAAGCGTTTTTGAAACATAGAACGTATGCCGTTAAAGTAGGTCAGCACCTCAGCTCAGTAAAGTCCAACAACATCGGCGTACCCCAAGGATCGGTAATATCACCGACCTTGTTCAACCTCGCAATGGCTCCATTGCTGTGGGAGCTTGACAAAATAGAAGGACTCCACTGTACGGTATACGCGGACGACATAACAATATGGACAAACAGAGGCCACTCGAAACGCCAGCAAGAAATCCTGCAAGAGGGATTAAACACGATCGATAGGTATCTCAAATCGATTGGACTTAATCCATCGCCAGAAAAGACCCGATACATGATTTTCGGCTATAAGGCACCTGCCAACGTGGAACTAAAATTTAATGGGAAAGCTATCGAAAAGACAGATGATCACCAAATACTGGGAATAACAGCCAATGTTAGGAACGACCCAACTAAATGGATACAAAGAATGACCAAAACGTGGAAACAAGGAACATCGCTAATCAGAAGAATCGCAAACAGACTCGGAGGGGCGGGAGAAAAGTGGCTCGAACACTGACTCAAACAGTGCTTATCTCCAAAATTATGTATGGGCTAAGATTTTACAAGATCGATAAAAAGAACATGGAGAAACTGGAAAGTTTACTAAACGATGCGAGACGGTGCATTGCAGGATTGCCGCGAAACGTCAAGATAGAAGAACTACACAAATGCGTTCCTTTCCCGAGTTTTGAGGAATTACGAGCGATACAGGAAGAAATGCACAAAATTAAGATGCTCAATACGAAAGAAGGGCGACGTATCATGAATCTGCTAAATCAAGACACGAGCAAACTGGATGACTTTCCGGAACAGATACCACCGTGGGAACGGATAATGGTAGTTCCAAGCACGCCCATTCCCAAGAACATGGGCCCTGATCACCAGGAAAGAAGAAGAAGATATGCCAAAAAACACAACGAAGAAATTGAGCTCATCCGCAATGACCCCGAGTTAGCGATATACTATACGGACGCGGCGGTCAGCAACAATAACGCAACGATAGCCTTTCACCTCCTAAATATAGGAACATGGGCATACCCAACAGTCGCAGACACCCCGGAAGAAGCCGAAGCGCAAGCAGTCTTGGCTGCAGTAGAACACGCAAGCAGCAATACAATAGAAAAGAAAAGAATAACCATTTTTACCGATTCACAAGAGGTTATTAGAGCATGTAAGGTACACCATGCGGTAAGCCCGACAATACGAAAAATCCTAAAGGCGGCAATAACAACACTGAAGAAGAAGAATGCAACGATACTCCTGCGTTGGATCCCGGGACACACAGGGATTAAGGGAAATGAGATTGCCAACAAAGTCGCGAAAGAGTATAGTCGTTCCCTCCTTTCCGACAGACCAGGCCAATCTCAACGAGATCACCCGTACTCTAATGTGTTAAAAAGTTTGAGTAAAGAATACGATCCTATAGCTACCATAAATAAGGCAAAGAAACAACTACAGCAGCAACTACGAAACAGGCATCCCCAAGAACAGGACCCCATCCCTTCTGGACTCAAAAGATACCAAACAGTTCTCTTGAGAAGGGTAAGGACAGGAAGTGCTATAACCCCGCACCTCCTCAAGAAATGGGAGACACAAGCAAAGTTGAGACAAGACCCGAAATTCATACCAAAACCACCAGAGTGTAACTTTTGTAGAGAAAAGACCCCACCAAATATCGATCACCTCCTGTGGGACTGCAAACACTTCAGAAGAGAAAGGGAGGATGCACATGCAACAATAGATCCCGAAGATAAACCCGAAAACCTTAATGAATGGATAAAACCAGCAGGGGATTCCGGAAGAAGACTTCAACTGCTCAGATCCGTCATTTTCTACCTGGAGAAAACGGGCCTCAGTAAAACTTTTTGATTTTTTTCTTAGGCCATGCCGTAGAGCAATTGCCTGAGCTTTAATTATGAAAGAAAATAAACGTATTTCATCATCATCCTGGTCTCCTCGTCCCCCTCTTCCATCCTCCTCCTCTCTTTCCCCTCCTCCCTCTCCCCCTCTTCCATCCTCCTCCTCCCTCCTCCTCTCATTCTCCTCCCCTCTTCCTCCCCCTCGTCCTTCTCCTCCCTGCCTCCCCCTCGTGACGTCACTCGTGAAGGCCTCATGAAGTGAAGCAACGCGCGGATCACGAGTGAGACTCGCGCGCTGCATCATGGGACGTTTCCCATAATGCAAAGCGCGGGACCCTCGTGACGTCACTGGTGACGTCATGTGTGACGTTATTTTAAGAAACGTCCCATAATGCACCGCGCGGGACACTCGTGACGTCGCTCGTGACGTCACGTGTTACGTCATTATGGGAAACGTCCCATAATGCAACGCGCAGGTCACGAGTGAGGCCCGCGTGTTGCATCTTGGGACGTTTCCCATAATGCAACGCGCGGGACCCTCTGACGTCACTCGTGACCCTCGTGACGTCACTCATGACGTCACGTGTGACGTCATTATGGGAAACATCCCATAATGCAACTCGCGGGTCACGAGTGAGACCCGCCCGTTGCATTTTGGGACGTTACCTATAATGCAACGCGCGGTTACGCACGCCGACAGAGACGGTGACGACGACGCTACTCGATCCGGAAACGGGCGCCTAAGAGCTGCGCTCTAAAACTGAAGGTCGGTTATAGGAAGCGAGCATGCCGGCCGTGTCGCGGCGGTCGCCTATTGTTCGCCGCGACCTAGCGGTAGCCGCCGCAGGAGCATCGGGGAGCAATGGCGACGAACAGCACGGCGGACAGTGTCCCCGTCGTGATTACGACGGAATTTAAGGCAGTTACGAATTCGGAAAGTTCCTTCGGTAGCCGGTGCCGCCGGCGCAGAATTATCGGGAAGTAATAGCAACGAACAGCACAGAGGACAGTGGGCGATTACGAATCCGGAAAGCGTCTTCGGTAGCCGGTGCAGAATCTTGGGGTGAAGCAATGACGGTGAGCAGCACAGCGGGCAGTGTTCCCGTGGCGATTACGATGGGGTTTAAGGCGTTTACGAATCCAGAAAGCTTCTTCTGTGGTAGCAATATGACGAAGGGAAGGCTCCTTCATGAATCTGGCCGCGTGTACGACGTGAAGGAGGTCCGTTTACGACGGACAAGTGGATGTCACGGAGCGCCGTACTCCGCAAACAAAATTAAGCGCGGCCGCAAAAATTTTGTTGGCGTTGAGCGGACTGCGGTAATTATATGTACGTTTATTTCTGAATCAGCTTGACAATAACTAGGCGATTTTTTCGCGCCGTTCCGCAATTCCTACTACTTTTCCTGTAGGCTGATGGAAACATCCAAGGGTAGGCTTAGGTGGGCGACGGCATTCCGCTTCTCGATTCCGGTGAAGTATTTGCTGCATACTTTAGGGTTTGCCGTCGGTGTCGATGCTGTTCCATCGTCGCTAGAATAGAAAAAAGTTAATTGTTTTATTCGTCAGCAGCTGAAACAAAGCGCGAACTGGGAGTTAAGAAACGCCACTAACCTGTATGGGCGCACAAGTCGCACCCAGGTCGCGCAGTACTCCGCCTCGTACGGCTTCGAAGGGACGATGTGGTATACTTCGTGCCGTGCGCGATCTTGCACGTACTGTTGCAGTCGACCACGCAGCAATTGTTGCGGCTTTCTTGGTGCGGAATAGCCATCACAGAAATTGCAGCGCTAACCCGCCACAACGCACAACCAACGCGGTGGCTGGCAGAAGCTCCCCGGTACAACTGACCCGTTTGCCGCTAGGGGCGCCCTGATCGGGGCTTGAATTAGATCCGCACGGTTCCTATGGCAACGCCCGTGCAGAACTACCTGAAAGCGTCATAAAGCTATGTTACTGGCTTGGAGACGTGGCTTTCTAGCGCGAGCTCTCGGTTTGCGGAAGAACGTTTCAAATCCGAGATCTCGTGCTCTCGTGCTACGGTAGTGGCTACAGTTAATGCCCGTTCACACACTTGCAACCGGGTACGACCAAGAGAGTCAAGACCTGTTAAAAAACCTCTTAATATTTCTTAGGACGAGGGAACACACTGGCACGCTGGCGCCATCTATGCGGTGACCCTGGAACTGCACTTCACAAGAGCGAAGGTTCTGCGGGATTTTCGAGGTCAAATGTGGGAACGTCTAAGAGAAAGGCTCGTTTATAACGTTGACAGGAGTTTTTCGAGCCAAGAAAGAAAGGATAATGAGCGAGAGAAATAGAAAATATGCCGGACCGCCAAGTTTACACTGCTACCCAATAGATGGCGCCAGTGTGTCTGCTCGTCGTAAGAGATATTAAGAGGTCCCAAGGCGCTCTCTCCTAAGAGGTCGGAAGCGAACGGACCTTTACATTATTTATGTTATTCTCTTATGGTATACGGGTAGGAACTGATGGAGAGGAGGATACGCCCAGCTCTGGTTGGAATGATTAGCGGGTAGACGCAAAGCTGGCTGTCTCTACTTACTCATCGGACGCGCTCGAACGCGTTCCAACAGTGAGTAGAGACGAAGGCAGCCAGATCTGCGTCTACTCACGCCAACCAGAGCTGTTCCGACGTCCCCGCGTATTTTCATCTCCTCCTCTCCCGCAGTTTCTACACGTGTGTTTATTACTCTTCTATTCTTCTTTCTTTGTTGCCTATTGTAGAAGCTTTCGTAGCACTATTAAATAAAAAATAAGTTTTCGAGCAATATTTGAGATATATATTTTGTCACATTTCAATAGGCCCACATTATACGATACGATACGATACGATACAATACAATACGAAACGATACGGTATGATGCGATACGATGCGATGCCATGCGATATAACACGATACAATACAATATGATACGATATGCGAACTTTATTTTCACCACAGACAGAGGTGGCGAAAGGGAGGACAGAGGAAAAGCTGCAGAAATGCAGCTTGACGGAGCTCCCCCCCCTCCGACCCTGGGCCTCTTCCCTTTCAACAACAAAGTAACAGCAAAGCAACAGTATACATTGTTTTTAAAAATTGTTACATGTTAAAAAAATAGAATAAAGTAAGCCCGTACCTGGTATGTAATATGTATACTCGGATATAGATACAGAAATAAAATTTCCCGCTAACAGGACAAGGTCGTATAATCAAGTTACTACTGTTTGATAGTTTCTCGCATCTATATTGCGATCAAAATATTCATTGAGTAGAAGAAGAATAACTTATTCTCTGCTTTCTATAATTTGTTTTACACTTCGGAAGTTGCCAAGGCTGCTGATATCTGACATGGCGCAGCCGACTCAACGGGAGGAACGAGCGTCCACACCCATGTCACCGGGGGTCACCGAAATCGGAAGTACTCAACGACGTTTCACGATCGAAAGGTGCGCTCGACACAAGGAACACGGAGGATCTTCGACGCGTCACAGCCGCCTCGGTGGCTCTGAGGCGAGAGCGCTGGCCTGCGCAACGGCTGAAAGCGCAGCCCCCGAACACAAATAGCAACGTCATCGCTCTCGAGGTTTCCCCATGAACGTCAACACAACCCGAAAACGAAGGGAACGGAATAACCCATCCCCTTGCTATGATCTTGGACATCAAACCCAGAGAAAAAGAGAGAGAGAGAGAGAGAGCGAGACTAACGTCCCTGGATATTCTTTAGTGAAAAAACATCGAGGGACTTTAGGCGAGACGACTCCGAAACGAACGGACAGATGCGACTCCTCCCACCAAATCCTTATAGAACCAAGTGCATTACAGCTAGTAAACCTCCCAAGTATTGTCTTTCAACCAGCCTCTGCCATCGCCTCAAATCTTATTCTCAGTCACGACACGATACGAATCCTACACTTAAATAAGAAACTGCTTACTTACAAGCAATATTTAAACGATAATTACAGATATGGTGTGTGTAAAGGATTTTGTATCATTTAAACAATGATCGTGTTATCGCTTTGACAACTAAAGTTACTAAGTATCGTTTTCTGAATTAGTTATCGTTTTAGCTGTAAGCATGTGGCACAGCGTCCGTATAACGTTATCTCACATTGAGCACGGATCCCTCTCGCGAGTTTTACAGAACGACGAATCCTATCTTGGATTTTACACATACGTGCTACTAGTAATCTTCATTTTTTTATGATCCGTTATGATTTATTTAACATGGCTGTCAATTTGCATACTCAGGCGTTTTACGTTTTCAGCGTTTACATCGGTACCTAGCATTAGCAGTTATTGCAATCCTGTTCACATATATACTCAGAAATTTACTTTTATTTTTTTACGTTAAATGTAATCCTATATTGCACGCAAAAAAAAAAAAGTCTGCGACGGTTGAAATTATTTAATTCAGCACCATGTATTTCTATTGACAGCGCAAACAACTACCGATAGCACTCTATTCTCTTTTGATATGTCCATAAAAACGCGTTCCGTTCGCTGACAGTTCGTCCCAACGTGCCAATCGTGCGAAACGTGAAATTTCGTTTGGTTTTTACGGAGATTAAAGAGACTGTCTAGTTAAAATATTTTGAAGTTAATGCGAACGTAACCGAGCCGAAAAATAACAAAGCCAGCTCCTAGTAAGAAAAACAACTAATTGCGTGCACGGTAATTAGTAACGACTCCAAGGGATGGAAAACGTGCATCTTATGTACGTTGATTAACATTTTACATTTTCCTTCTTCTACACGATGCGTGGAACCATGCCAACATCAGCGCTTATGCTCATGGCAGTAAAAAAGAAAAATATTTTTCGAAGCTGATATGTTTATTCGGGCGAATGCGGATGCCTCGGAGGGAACTTCGGACGCGACGCGCAACTTTGGGAACGCGACGAGAGTAAACATTTGTTTAACGACAGATTCAATTAAAACCCTTCTTCGAAGAATGTGATTATGCTTGTGCATGTTTGTAAATTGAGCTCGAGTAACCCAAGGGCGGACGAATCGCAGCAGAATTTTTCGATGCGACTTCTGCAAACGTTGTAAAAGAAGACGCCAGGGGGACGCGAGAGAGGTGCCTGAAGCGTATTCCCCAGGGAATATTTTTTTTTCATTTTTTATCTTGCGTTTGAATCAACGAACCATCATTTTTTAAATGGAAACGGGTCGTTCCATCTCAAACGTCCCAGACGTTGCGCTCGACCATTTCCGAGTTTTAAAGAAAATTCCTGACTGTTTACCCCGAGGCCCTTAACCTTTTCCTAAAATATTTTCGCTCACACAAAAAAAAAAAAAAAAGATTTTTTTTTTTGGCATGAGCGTGGTTTGGCATTCTACTTCGTTTCAGCTTGGGTCCAGACGCAGCCGATGCTACAAGCGCGAGCTCCGGGCTTCCAGCGTCCCTGCCAAGCACGCGCGCTCGTGCAGTACAGGCACTGTTCAGGGCCACACGCTCGTGCTTGTAGCATCGGCTGCGTCTGGACCCAAGCTGAAACGAAGAAGGGCGTAAAACCAGGCATCATTCAATAATTGAGCAAAAATCAGATTTTCTTCCAAACGTTTCACAATTTGTTTTATGATATTGAAACGGATTTTAGCTCGCTATGTTGCGATGATAATTAAATTTTTATTGTTAAAATAGTTTTTAACATATTCAACAAAATGCGCAAACATTAACACTTTTCTCACTTTTTTTAATTTTATTATCGCTTTGCTCCTGACAATTCAAACTTTTTTTCTTGGATGCCCTGTAGATTTATTACAAATGAAAAATGTTTGAAGTTGTACAACAAAATTGTAAAGTTCTAAAAAACTCCGTTTTTCTGCCTAAACAACCGTTTATTCTACCCTGAGGCGGCCCAAGTAAACAATACGAAACATAACGGCTTTATAAGAAGAGTTTATTGCCTTTCATTTATGAAAGTTTAATCAAAATGATGTTTGTCTAAGTCGAGAAAAGAAAATTTTGAAGTTGAGCTCCCGCGTCGAGACCCGGATTGGTTTCTAAGATCCTCTTCACCGCACAGCTCGGCACTGTCGACATTGTCGCAGCCGGACGAAACGCACAATTGTTTTGTCTTCAGCGGAGTGTCTACCGCAGGTAGACGCAGAAAAGTTGTGTTCTCGTATAAATATTCATGGGAAATGACTTGCTTCTGCTTCCGTGGATTTCCAATTGCTGCAATTGCAACCGCGTCGTCTGCGGCGGAGTCCTCTTCTGATCTAGCACGGCTTGTCATTTCTGCTGTTTTTTTCGCGCTGCCGGGTCAGCGTATCCATCAGCAGGTCAGTTGCTTCACACCGCAATTTGTTCCCCTTGTCAGTGTCAGGACACACGTAAGCAGCAACATAAAAGCCCCGAGGGTAGGCGATATGAAAAAGACCTGAACTTATGGTGTTGAACAGATCGCAGCAGTATGCATGTTCTTGGTCATGCGGTACATAGAGTTATTACAATAAACGCTAGAGAGCTCAGCTGGCGCTAGTGTCTACGGGACTTCCGGTTGCAAATTGAAGCAGACAGCATGCAGTCTACATTTCCAGCCTCCTGTGTATTCCTATGGGAAAACGCGCGTGAATTTTGTCTCTTCGCCGGAAAATAACATGAATAACTTTTGTCATATCGGTTGTAACGGATAGTATGTACCTTTATTGGTATTGTGAAAGTGTAATTGCTTTAGTTACAGCATTTTTCTTTACCACTGAGCGATGTTAAACTTCGCTCTATTTCAGGCCCAAACCCTGTTTCAAGGAAGGTATGTGAAAACGAGCGACGGTTCTAAGCAAACTAACGATCGAAAGGAATGTAGTGTGTGTTCAGGTTCGCTAGCATTTCGGTGGTGCTTATATATTGCTAATATGCCCGTCCTGTCATTGGATGAAAATGACTCCGTCGTGCGCATCTTTACGATCGGTTAAAGAAACATTCGAACGCAAAAAATAAAGCACGTGAGCTACGAAAGGATGTCTTATTATTTCCCATGTCGGGCAGTTTTTATCGGGCACCTGCTCTCTGGCTCTCCTTATTTGCAAAGATTTGGAGCGTGCGGGTGATGCTTTGAACCATTTGAACCCAGAACAAGCATCTTCGCAGTACTTATTTATTGCAAATCTGACTATATTACGTGACTTTCAATTTATTTTGATCGTCTGCAAGCACAAGGAGTTACTTATCCAGTGTTACTGCGTAGTTCTTGCCGTCTCTCTCGGTTTTCTACATGTCCTTCGTTCGTTTGGCACGTATATCCCCAATGTTGGAAAGCGTCGACGCCGTGTTCGCGCTAACAGTGTCCGACAGTGCACAAAAATACACGTACGAAGCCGTTTTAGCACCGGATTTAATGCGATGAATTTGAAAGAAAAACGCCGTAACTGACCAATTATTTCGTCTGCGTGACTGAGAAATGTTCCAATCTGCCTAGTACGTACAAATTATTCGTGATATTTGCTCTTATAATCGAGCGCAGAGAGAAAATGCACTCGCTTTTTCCCATAGGAATACATTACCGGAAGTCAAATTTAGACTGCTTGCTGTCTGCTTCAAAATGCAACAGCACACTAGCGCCAGCTGAGCCTCTAGCGTTTATTGTAATAACTCTATGATGCGGTAGTCGAAGGATCACGCCCCGTTTGTTTCTTCTGCTGATGTGATTTTTATTGGAGAAATTTTTGAATTAGGACAAGCCTAAAATTTATTTTAAAACAGCCAATTTCTGTGTCTCTGAAAAGGACATAAATCCAGCACGTAGCGTTGAAGGTGATGCTGGGTTTAAGTGATGAAAACTTCGTGTCCCTTTGACGGGGACCGTTGAGCTGAATAATGTAGTTAGTCGGGTTCGTTTTCCTTTAACCATATATTTTAGAACCCAAAAATGTAATACCTCCAGTGTTATTTTTAGCCCAGGTGAACAGCGGCGTCATAATTTGATTCTTAAAGGGTCTTTAAAGAGTGGCCCTTGCTGCCACATACTTCACTGTTTCCATACTCTGTCACAAGCACTCCTCCTCTGGGATGTAAAAACAGAATTTCACTCAGCGGAGATGCCGTAATCGTTGCAACTGAACAGAGCCGGTGAAACATTAGGATGAGTAAACACGAGACAACTATCATCCTAGTTTAGAAAATTAAATAAAAATGTGCATGTGTTTAATTAAATGAACTCATCAGCATTCGCATGAACCGCAGAATGACTTGCCTTTGCCGATTGGACCTGCTTCATCCATAGTTAATCGCGACTCCAGCGACCTATAGGGTGCCACCACCAAACAAACATGGCGCCTGGGTCCAGGCCGCGTCGGCCCGGCCGGGCCGCCTGAACGGGTGGCGCATTCAATTTAACAGATTTTCTTTTGTTTAATGCCCAATTTGATAGGTATTTTAACTGAGACGGTTAAGTGTAGCCGGTGCACATAAACTGCAGAGCATTGTTTCGTTTTCCCGGTGTTTTTTGTTCTTTTCATGTCAAACTTTCGTTTCGGAGATTTCGTTCAAAACCGAAACTATGGGCTCCGGAGAGACGGTAATAGACTCTAATCAGTTTTGATCATCTAAGGAAAGCGGCGGTTACTACAGAATTGTACCACCGAGAGTAATTTTCAGCTTCCTCGCAGGCGTCGACCATGCAACTTATCTGTCCGCGAAATCGAGCTTTAGTGTGTATCCGCGTTTTCCAGTCGTCTGCTCGGTCAACAACACAGGCTGCAGGAAAATTACGAAAATTAAGCAAGCGCTTCTTGAGCCAAAGAGCGTGTTAACCCGCTGGCGCCCCACTAAGCAGCTGATACTCGTATTTCAATTCAGGTTTTAGTAGCAATCGAGAAGTCATTTGGACGAGCGGGTTATGTATTATATTTCGTACTATGTCCCACTAAAGCGATATTAGTATATTCTTCGGGTATAAATATGAGCTTAGTTGACTAGCTATGAGGTGAACTGCTGAATAAAAGTATATTTGACAGACAGAGAGATACTACTTAAACTTAGCCTAATGGTTCTAGCCGGTAGCACGGAGACGAATGAGGACAAACTGAAGAGAGACTTCATCGGAGATTCACGCAGAACCTCTCTGCATTGAACTTGACTTCGAATCCTGAACGGAGATAATTAGTATTTTTTGTGGCCGGTCAACCTGAGCATTGTAGACGTATATTGCTGCTGGCTTCGACGGGGCTATAATATAAATACTGGAGGCGCGATGGATCATAATGCCGTGACAGCTTCTAACTTTGCGATACGCGTCCCCCACCTTTTGAAAGCAGACAATTTCCCTCATTAATCGTATGCAGCGAGCAGGTTTTCCTGAATCAAGTAATTGCGAAATCAGCCCAACTCCTTCAGTGTGGTCCAGAGGCTTTTTCGGCGAAAAGCAGCCAAGATGAATAGCCAATTCGCACCGACCGGCGTGGGTGGCTCAAACTTGAAGCTAATCAAACACAACCAAATTCAAGAAAAGCAGCTATCGAACGTTCCCATTCACTTGACTGCATCATTGGTGTTCCCTCCAGTGAAAAACCTCGTCTGTCGTCCTCAGTCCACTGTTGTACATCCTTATAAAGAAACCACTTATCAGTTACCAAGTAGTCGTCACTTTGAATGTGATTCGAGACAGAGAAGAAATCAAAACGTTTTTTCCGTGATTCCTCTCCATCCAGGAAATCGAAAGCACGCGACCGTGTGTTGTGGAGTAAACGAGCTTTCAAACACGTGATGGAAGGAAACAATCTACTGAGGCTTCACCACGCTAATGAACACCCAGGCAAACTTAAGAAATTTTTGGACCTTCGTCAAATTACATTGTTCGCCACCGCGCCGACAACACGTGTCCGCGAAAGCCACCAGAGACGCGGAGGGGCGCGGAGCGACCTGGTCCGGCTGGTTCCCGGTTTTCCCGCTTGGTTGAGTCCGTTTTGCTATAGTCGCGAATAGCGTAGTACTTTGACGAAAAATAAACTTTTTCTTGGGCAGATTCTTGATTGCATTAGTCAGTGGTAAGGTCTTTTGAAACATTACCGCTCGTTTTTCTTGCCCTTTCTTACAGTCTGTCCTTTCATTTCAAAACCGTTTCACCTACGATGTACCGCAGTGGACGCTACGCGGTACTGCAGCCAATCCAATGCCTTGTTATTGTCACGTGGCCTTCGAGAGGGCCGCAGCGACGCGCTGGGCGCGGGTACGTGATACAATACGGTAGTGCACAACGCTGGATTGGCTGTGGTTGTTCGCAGCGTCCACTGCAGTCCGTGGAAAGGTGAAACAGAGTATAGTAGGGATCTCGCTCTATCGTCACTACGTTTCCTGAAGAGAAGTCCCTGTCAGGAGATGCCGACGCCGATTAGGCATGAAGTTTCGGAGTGAGGGGACCTGACATCGGGTACAAATGGCGCAACGAGCCTGCTATGCAGTAGCGGCACGTACAATTGTCACACGACAACCACCGTTGTTTGCGTTGCAGCCGAAAAGAAGGACGAGTGGAAGAGGCCATGGCAGACCGCGGCGCATCTTTAGCTGTAAACAGTGACTGTGTACGCGAGGCCATTGCGAGTCAAGAATGCGCATGCGCAGAACCCACTGCGGAATTACATTCCCGACCAGAAATTGCCTCGCCGAGCGCGGAAAGTTTCTCAGCTCTCGTGTCAGGTGCCGTGTTGTGCGGCAAAGAGGCGCTAAAAAACAATGCCAGGTTGCGACGCGGGAGCTCAAATTCAATAGTTTTTTTCTCGATGTATAAAAAAAAAACATTATTGTGATTAAACTTTCAGAAATGGAAGACAATCAGCTCTTCTTATAAAGCCGTTATGTTTCGTATTTCTACTTGGACCACATCAGGGCAGAGTAGACGGCTGTTTAGGCAGTAAAACGAATTTTTTTATTAATAATATTATCATTTCTTTGTGATGTATTTTTTTTGTGCAGCCTCAAGCATTTTTTATTTGTAACACATCTCCAGGGCTTTCCACAAAAAAGTTTTAATTGCCAGGCGCAAAGCGATAATGAAATAAAAAAATGAAATAAGAAATGTGATAATTTTTGTGCATTTTGTTGAATTTATAAAAAAAATATTTTAACAATAAAAATGCATAATCATCACAACAAAGCAAGCTCAAAACCGTTCCATTTTCATAACACAAATTGTGAAGCGTTTTGTAGTAAAATTTGATTTCTACTCAATATTGGTTGATGCCTAGTTTTACGCCCATTTTAAAAGTCCAAACCACGCTACCGCCATAAAAAAACAAAATTGGCGAAAATATTTCAGGAAAAGGTTAAAGACGAGCTAAAAAACCATGAATATTTCTTTTAAAAATCGTAAATGGTCGAGCGCAACGTCTAAGACGTTTGAGATGGAATGACCCAAACACAGCCACTCGTAACGTCATCAAGAAAAAGGAGGACATGGGCAGCATGGAAACATTCCGCGGCTGCGCGGCTGCGTCCCCACCAGTGGCGGATCCAAGGAGGGGGAGGGGGGGGGCGACGGGGCGGCCGCCCCCCCCCCCCCCCCCAAACAAAGTCGACCCCCCTCCCTCCTCCCTTCTCGGAGGGAAATTTGACATGGGTGGACTACCTTTGCACAAGAAAGAATAGGAGAATAGTATCCTTACAAATTTTCCGCCCCCCCCCCCACCAAAAAAAAAACTGAGTTCTGGAACCGCCCCTGGTCCCCACGCGTGCACATGATCGCATGCTCTCACACGGGCCTGCATAGAAGCATTCCTTCTTCTCTGGACTTGATTTCTTTCTTTTTCTTTGCTGTTTCATTTCATGCCTTTTTTTTTTAACTCTGAATTCCAAACAACGGTAATATTCGCTGCTTTTTGTTCCTACCCGAATCGCAACCTCATCTTTATAGATGAAAAAAAATTAATAAACCATGTCGAAACTTTTTTTTTTTTGCGTTTGTTACGGTTGATTGCACCGGGCGTATGTATTCGTCTTCGTGCCTCGGCATTTCGCAGAATGTCAAACGTTGAATGAAATCCCGCTTAACTGAAGCAACAGGGAGCTGTATGTTTTCTTTGATTGTCCAATCGGGCATCAAACGTTCCGAAGACCCGAAAAGTAAACGTTTCGGCGCGTGTTAGCAAAACCATACACGCGAGCTCTTTTCACGCAACCCCGCACCTCCCAGATAAAAAAAAAAAAGAAAATGCATGAAGTTGATGTGGACATTCTTTGATTTTCAAGTAAGCAAGCGTCCAACGGCGGCAACGAACCGGTCAATGTTTCATGCATCCAAACTCATATTCAGCACGAATTGTAAACATGTAAAGAAGACAAACCCCTAAGGCCTATGAGAAAAAAAAAAGCAGGGATGAAAAAGCTTTCTGATACGAACTGTTTCAGTATACAAATGCAAGCCGAGCTGACACACTGTTGATCTGCCCTGTCGCATGATAGAATCAGGCTTCTTCTCTTTCTCTCTCTCTCTCTCTCTCTCTCTCCAGGTGAAGATATATAAACACGCAAGAGCAGCTTGTTCGCCCATGACAAACAGCGTTACGGATGAGGAGAGCTCTGAGACAAGTTCTTGTTTCTGATCTATATGCACCCAATTCGAAATGGCTTTTCCTTAGTTTCATTTTTGACTCAAAGAAAAAAAAATGACTTCATGGATGTCTGTAAATGTCCGCTCTAGTGCGCCGTATCTTCCTGGGCTCAGAACGGATTTGCACGGATGTTTTTTGGCTGCCGTCGCTTTGTAAGCCGACTCCCTTCAATACCCTGCTCTCCTTTTATTCCACATTTTTTCTTAAATATTTTTTTTATTCAACAGCAATGTATGGTAGTGCTTAGCGTTTCGTCAAAAACAAGCGCTTCTGCAACGCCTCAAACACTTCTTCGAAAACGTTTTTACTATTTTAAGAAATAAAAAAGCACAATGAAAGAACGCAAGCTTCCAGAATTGTTGAATTTCTTGAAAAATTGCAATATGCGACTTGAATTAACATCAAAGAGAGGTTTTAGGTTATTCTTTTCTTGATACGAGTATGACTTAATAAATATTGCAAAGATTGATTTTTTTTCGTATTTATAGTCATTATTTGTGTTGTTTTATTGTGCTCTATATATTTGCTTCAGTTTAAATTTGTTGTATAATGATGTGTTTTGTTTTTTTGTGGAGAGTGTTTTTGCTTAGTGCAAGTAGTGTACACTATTACTTCGTGATCTTTAATTGTATACTTTTTTTGGAAGAAAGGAACCTCGTCAAGCTGATTTTCCAGCTTTTTTTTTCCCCCAACCTCCCCCATCGCTTTGATGGGAAAAGAAGTATTATTATAGCAAAAAAGTAAATTTTTAAAAACAAAAAACTAAGTAATTCTATTAAGGAGTTTCTCCTAATTCCCTTAAAGTAGGTTAAAGAAGTTTCAGAAGCTATCTCTTTTTTTTTATTATTACCCTCATCCCAGATTAAAAAGCAGTTAACTCTCGTAGTTTCTGCTTTTCGCCGCCATTTGTTTCCCTACAAGAAGATTTTGAAAATTCCTTTTCTAAATGCATCTTAAACAAGACACAGCAATAACCCCAAATAAGCTGTAAAATAAAAATAAAAATAGTGATTGAAATGCATTCACGTAACCTTCCCTGGAAGGAAAACACAGGCCAACAATCTTCCTGAAAACGCCTGAATACCAGACGAGATAACAAATTTGAAAGTCGTAAGTTCCAAACATCCGCTTATTCGTTTTGCAGTCCCCTTCGCGACAGCAATGCTTAGTTCCGGCACTTGCCCCAAATATTATTATAAGATGGCCACAAAAAAAAACTATGAGATTGTATTTGATTATTAGTTGAACAAACAAAAAGAGAACGTAACGCACAATGTGAATGGTCGCCCTCTGGGCAGTGCTCCGCCCAGCTTCCAGCTTATTCGCGACTCCAGCAACCTATAGGGGTCGTCCCTTTCGACAAATACGGTGTTCGAAAACAGGTCGTGCCGTACCATCGGCCAGCGCAGCTCACAACGCTCAGGTTTAAAGCCTTGGCTTCAGAATGGCTTGCCCCAATATTTATCCACTGCGTTCAAAACCTGCGGAGGTATATTGGAGTAAGCGAGCTCCAGCAAGCTTGTTCAGGGAAAGGACGGAGGCAGTGTGGAGAAGAAAAATCAACATTATTTAAATCGCGATTTAAATCAGACCAGTTTAACTATGATTATTTATTTCAAATCTTTCTCACAAAAATAACCCCGAAAATATTTTACGAGGGGTGATCAATAAATTTTCCCTCCTAGGCTGTAACTTTTTTTTTTTCAGTGATGGAATTAAAAGATGTTACATTCAAATGTAAATTTGTAATCTCCTCTTTCCCAGGAGGACATAACTTTCCAATATAGTCCCTACCGGCGGCGACGCACATACGCTACCTGTGCACTACTCTCCGCATGGCGTCGTAGATGATTGAGGGCGGCTGTTGACGAGACCAACGCCGCGTTGGATGAGCTGCAGTTCCAAGATGTTTTGCCTCATTCACCTTACAACCTGGACCTCGCGCCATCAGCCTTTTGGCTGTTTTTCCAGATAAAGGAACATCTGAGAGTGCACGGCTTGCGTCCGACGACGAGGTTACCGATGCAGTGCGCTGTTGGTGTCGTCAACGGCCGCCCTCAATCGTCTACGACGACACGATGAGAGTGGCGCACCGGCAGTGGAAGTTCGTCGCCGTCGATGGGGACGATATTGAAAAGTTGCGTCCTCCTGAGAAAGAAGATATTCGAAACTTACATTTGAATGGAACATCTTTCAGTTCCATCACCGAATAAAAAGGTTACAGCCTAGGAGGAAAAACTTCTTGATCACCCCTCGTGTTTACCGTATGCTTATCGTTTGATGTTATCTGCGTGAATTTTTTTTTATTTAAATAAAAAAAATCATCTAGCAAGAAAGATTTATGTCAAACTGAAGGAAAGCAAAAAAAAAAGTGCTCTTCTGAGAAAATTGGAGCGTTCAGCCTAAATTCCACCTTCTACTTAGCTACGTAACGTCCTCTTGCAACAAAATCAGAAAGCAAAAGAAACAAACAAAAACTAGAAAAGCAATGTCCTACAATGTTTTACTGTAATCAAGTCAGAACTCGGAAGAAAAATGAAGCGAAGTTTAATAACTAACTAAAAAAAAATCAAGCTGTTCTTGTTGTAGTATGGCGGGGATCACAGCAAAATAACGTTGTTAGGCTGTACTTTGCATTTGAGGTAATTATTTCTTTCTCAGTGTTATCTGTGATCGGACGAATTTATCAATATATCTTCCATGTTTGAAAATACATCTAGTGGCAAGGAATCAGTATTATTTTGCTACGGTAATTGAAATCAAATAATCTAATTAAATAAAATAGATCTCATTTAAATAACATAAATAAACTAATTATTTTTATTTGAAAATATTTTTTTTCTGCTTCGAAGGAAGCTGGAACTACTGTCTATTGCGCAGATGAACGTTGATAAATGCGCAATATCTGGTTCACGCGTTTCCGTAAAAGTTGCGTTCAGAGCGACCTTGGCAACATGGTGATACGACAGTAACGACATAGTCACCGGGAGATCTGATCGCCCGGCACAACATGAGAAACAATGTAGTGCTCACCTGATTTGTTACACTACTACGAGTCACGGCTTTCACTGTGGCCTTGTCGTTGCGGCCGTTCTCGTTGCTGTGGACACAACCAACGCGAGTTCTCTCGCTTTACTTCGGTGGTCATCGCGCCAACTGCCGACAACATGCAATCCGGCAAGCCGCAAGGGACGAGCAGAAATCTCGAAAGAACCTGCTCCGTTCAGTTCAGTGTTTTCCTGCTAGGTGCCGTCTGTTTGACTGGAGACAGTTGCGAATATTCCGTCAAGGCCTGAATTCGTCAGCTGCGCCACGTGATTCGCTGCAGCTCTCCCAGTGCTTTGGCTACTCCTAAGTTCCTGCGCTAAAATTTTAAAGTCTGTGCGTTTAGTTTTCCACAGAACAGCCCGACAGTTAATGGGCCTTTGCGAGGTTGCCTGCGCATATACGTAGTGGTAGCAGAGGTGGCTGTCCGCCAGTATTAGTGGCGCTTCCAGGATAGTAACGGCAGTCAGTAGAGACTTTTAGCAAACCGCTAGCGTGTTCCGCGTACCGCACTACCGGAGCCTTTGAAGCATGCTTTTAAGCGCGCGCTCCTGTATAGTAAGCCGTGACCGCGGAGCGCGCGCTTAAAACAATGCTTCAAAGGCTCCGGTAGTGCGGTATGCGGAACGCAGTAACGGTTTGTTAAAAGTCCCCAGTAATTCTCAGTGGATCCGGTGGCAGCCCGACTGTTTTCTCTAACACGCCGCAATTTTGTCCCCGCTTCGTATGCAACAACAATAGAGGCGTAGTACCATGGTTATAAAGCGTAGTACCATGGTTATAAAGCTTCTCGTTTTTCTTCCGCAAGTTTAATTAACTCTCAAAATGCTTCCTTACTTGTCAATATTGAAGGGATCGGTGGCCGAGTTGGCTTGCGCACACCAGCTCGGAGCACGTGGAGCGAAAGCTCGCGCTGCAGAACCCAAGATTCTGGGCTCAATCCCCACCCCCTGCCCGTGTCGATCTGGAAGAGCATCGTACCGGCGTGCGGTCGTGTATCACTACTGTTGGGGGGATCGGTGGCCGGGAGTTCGAAGACGACGACGAGCTGAATGGCCGCGTTGGAAATGGGCTCCGTAAAGGAAATCTCAACGGCTAAGCCTAGCCGGGAATATTCTGAAACTACTTCTGCTTCTGCCCCCTCTGCACCAAGTACAACGGAATACAAGATTTTACTGCCACCCCTTCCCAACGGTAAGCTGCTTGAAAATTCACTGATTCTTCATGGGGACCCATCAGCCCGGCCATACCGCATCGACGATTTCGGTCCTGCTTTGAAGAAAATCATCAACCCAAACGAGCTAGCTTCGCTGGGGGCCTTCCAATACAATCATGTGTGGCTACTTACGGTGCGTTCTGCCAAGGAAAAAGAAAGACTGCTGCAGCTCCGAGAGATCCAAGTAAAGAACAGGACATGTTTGATAATAGACGGGAGCAAGACTGCGCTGTCCATGAAGGTGCACTGGGTTCCTACTAGCGTCCCAGATGCAAACGTAGCCAGCGCTTTCTCTACGTTTGGAAAAATAAAAAGCATCGTTCGAGACAAGTGGCACTACTCCGGCTTCGAGGATGTAGAGACAACTACAAGAATACTATCAATTGAATTGAACGAAGGTGTGACTGTGGACAGCTTGCCGCATCAGCTCAGGATTCTAGGAACCACCGTCCTTGTCTCCGTGCCTGGCAGAGCACCGCAATGTCTGCGATGCAGGCAAGTCGGACACGTCCGAGGCCAGTGCCGCGCTCCCTGGTGTAGCGCATGTCGAAAATTCGGCCACGATCTCGAAGACTGTGTCCCAACGTACGCCAACCGAACGACTGCATCTCTCCAGATTCCTGCAGACTACTTGATGGACGCGGAAGAAACAGCACAAACAGAGGTTTCGACAGAGGTCAGCACCGTTCACAGGACAGCCTACGTCGAGGCAGCCTCACGGACTGAGAAGTGCGAAGACAGGTCGGCGTCATCATGCTCTGCAACGAAGGAGACAGTGAGCAATATTGTCATCACCAACTCGTTCAGTGCTCTGGTTCCTGAAGACCAAGCTGAAGAGCCAATGAAACCAGAGGAAGAGGCATCCGAAATAGACGAAACCAGCGACAAAGAAATGCTCGGGAAAAGAAAGGGAGAAGAAATTTTGTGCACGGTAGATCCTGGCTCAACATCTCAATGGGAGCGGGCAGAGTCAAAGAGGAGGAGGAAGAGGCGAACAAAATCTTTATCTCCCAAATCTCCCATCACCGAGCAGGATTCCATCCTGTCCGGCCAAGAGGACCTGAAGAGTCAGTAAGAGACGCTTCACTTTGCTCCATCACCTAATACGTTCAATGAACGACGATTCTTACGGTGCTTTTACAATCGGGACTTTTAATGTAGCCAGCCTTATAAGTCAACGCCGTAAGGTCTGGCTAAAAGAGATTCTTTATCAACACAAAATTGATATAATATGTCTACAGGAAACCAAAGTTTCAACTAGAGAGCAAGAAATTGATCTTGTCTCCTACTTCCAGGATTCATATTATTGTTATCACGCTCAATCCTCGGGCCTAAGTGGTGGGACCGCTATTTTTCTGCGAAAAGCCTCACATCACTGCACCTTCGTTGACTGTGAGCTAGCTGCAGATGGTCGCACAGCTGCCATAGACGTTTTGGTTGGCGGAGAATTAGTCAGAATAGTTTCCATCTACGCACCAAACAACTCTTCTGATCGTTTAACTTTTTTCAAAAGCTTACGTTTGATTTTAGACACCCCAAGTAAAGTTATCTTAGCGGGTGACTTCAATTGCGTACTCTCCCGTAACGATTGCACAACTTCTGAATGGAAAAGTGATGGAAGCATAGTGGAGTTGAAAAACATTCTTCATGACTTCGACCTCAAGGACGCGACAGAAGACATAAAATGTTTTGATCCCAAATTCACCCATTGGCAAGGTTCTTCTCATGCGCGTCTTGATAGAATTTACATCTCAGGTGAATTCCCCAGTGACAAGATTCAATATACTGCGAATCCCACTCACCTCTCAGACCATGCGCTAGTGTCCATCTCGTTTAAAAGACAGAGCAGATCGCTCCATGCGTAGTTCGGGAATTGAAACTTGGAAGATGAACACTACAATTTTGGAAGATGAAGTGTTTCGCGAACAAATTCGTAAAGAGCTAACCGTTCTAGTCGAAAGTGAGCCAATCGACGCTTGCAAATGGGAAGCGTTCAAATCGTATGTGAAAGAGCAAGCGATCATCCGAAGCTCTGTAGAGAGTGCAGCGAAAAAAGTCCAAAGAACTGGCTCTCGTAAATGCTTTACGATCCCTCGTCACTGAAGAAGAACGACGCCCAGGCGTATTTATTGAAGATATTAGGAACATAAAAAAACAATTGCAACAGCTTATTGAACAGCGACACTGGGGAGCACTCATTCGAAGTCGAGAGCTGACACTCGAACATGAGGAACAACCATCTAAAGTTTTTCACACGTTCGAAAGACTACGACGCAAGCGTAATGCTATCACCGTAGTTCATCATAAAGATTCAATAACCTCTACAAAATCAGATATATGCGCTGCTTTTGAAAGCTTTTATGGAGACCTGTTTGCAAGGACGGAAACTTTGTCGGATATTCCAGAGAAGGTGCTCTCCTTACTCCCTAAGGTTCCAGAAGAAGTGAGAGAAATAATAAACTCTCCCATAACACCGAGAGAGATACAGCGAGTGATAAAAGAGCTCCCTACTAACAAGAGTCCTGGTCCTGATGGCATTGGTGCTGAATTTTATAAAACATTTGCGGACATTGTTGGCGCTTCCCTCGTGCACGTATTTGAAGATATCAAAAAACGAGAACTGCTGCCACCGTCAATGAGAAAAAGTCACGTAGTATTAATACCCAAGAAAGCCCCTAATGAGGGAGCACCAGAAGTATCCGATTTTCGTCCCATCAGCTTACTTTGTACCGATTATAAAATTCTTACAAGAATACTGGCACGACGACTTGAGATAGGACTTCGTCACATCGTTGGAGACCACCAGAGCTACGGCTTCAAAGGTCGTTCTATCACACACAACCTTCACCGGATGCGCATCATGTGCGAAGCTGCAGAACAAGGTTATGCACACTTAGCTGCGCTTCAGCTAGACCTAAGTAAAGCATTCGACAGAGTCGACCGGAAGTTTCTATTTTCCCTGATACGACACTGTGAACTGGGAGATTACATTGAGAAATGGATTTCGATAATTTACACGGACATCACGATGAAACTCGTCATCAATGGGATTGTAGGAACCTCTATTTTTGTGCGCAGATCAGTACGGCAGGGCTGCCCGCTTTCGCCCCTCCTGTTTTCTTTATATTTAGAACCACTCTGTCGCACTGTACTTCACAATACTTCGATCGCTGGATTCCAGTTTTCCGAGCACGTCCTGAAGTTTCTGGCATATGCCGATGACATTACCTTTGTATGTTCATCCAAGAAAGAAGTGCAGATTGCTCTAGAACTTGTAGAGAGCTATAGCAAATACTCCGGTTCTTCTTTGAATCGAAAAAAGTCATGCGGTGCCTGGCTTGGAGACTGGGGAACCAAACCTTCTAAGTTTATGGATATTCAGTGGTCAGAATCAGTTACGACCTACTTGGGGACCAACTTAGACCTTCGTGAATGTGCGGCGTCCTTATGGAAGAAGCGCATCGGAGCACAAGGAGCGAAGCTGTTTCCATGGAAATCCCGGCACGTCTCTTTTTTTACAAGAAGCTACCTGTGCAACGCCATATCATATCCAGCCATCCTCTATTCTGCGCAAGTAATGCCATTCTCTACTACCACGGCAGACAAAGTTCAGCGTTCCTGGGCTGTATTTATATGGAAATCGTCCATGGAGCGAATGCGACGTCAAAACCTCTTTCTAAGTCTTGCTAAAGGAGGCTTAGGTCTCATCAATGTCGGCCTAAAGCTCGTCATTCATCGTTTCCTCTTCTTCCGGGATCAGCAAGACCCCTTCATACTGTCTGCATTTCACCACCTCGGTGCGTCGCAACTTTTGACATGGCAAGTCACCACTGCTACGCCTACACCCTTTTCTCGAGTGCTTTTCTTTTACAAAGAGATCGCTCAGTCAATCCGCCTGCTGCAAAACATTTTTTCGTGGGACTTTCTTCTGAAGACCAACCGTAAGCAACTGTATTGGGCTACAGTCTCCGCGCTGATTCCTCCTCCCCTTTACAGACCCTTGACAAACCTGCCAACCGATTATGACGTATTTCATCGTCTAAAATGTTTGCCCGTCGCCACATCATCGAAAGACTTCTTTTTCAAGTTCCACACGGAAGTGCTTCCCGTCAAAGTGTGGCAGCAGGCCAAGGGTTTCTTCGTGCCGTGGTCACACAATTGTGATTTATGTGGTAAAGAAGAAACGCTCGAGCATGTGTTTATTTTTTGTTCCAATGCAGAAATATTTTGGGCCGAACTACAGTCTTTCTTTGATCTGGACTTGCAGATTAGTTGGTGTACTTTGAAATTCCTACGGCGGCACGACCAAAGGACGCTGACTGATCTGACTGAGATAATCATGGTTTTAGGCCTACATGCGCTATGGCGGTCAAGAGTAGACATGACAGAGTGCACACTGAACCCTAAACCTGCATGGCGACACTTTGCTAACAAATTGAACTGGACTATTAGAACTTTAGAACCAGTTGAAATAGAAAAAGATCTGAGAGACGCTCTGGTGAAAGGTCAGAAGGTAGCACTAAATTTTTATGCTTCAGGAAGACTATCCGTCGCCCTCGCACGTGCCGCACTCTAATATATTTTAAGATCTTCGAGTGTAATCTACATCCAGAGCCGAGTTTGCTGAACTCTTTAACAATGTTGTAACCTTTAACTGATTTACTTTGCACCTGGGTCATTTAATGCAATGTCTAACTTATGTAACGTTCTTTGTTCTGCTCTAACATATGTATATACCTCATTTTCTTCATTCTTGCTACTTATGTTTTTAACCTGTAAATAAACATCTGCTCTAAAAAAAAAAAAAAAAAGGGATCGGTGGCCGAGTGGGCTAAAGCGCACACCCAGCTCGACGCGCGTGGAGCGAAAGCTCGCGCTGCAGAACCCAGGGATCCTGGGTTCGAGCCCCACCCCTGCCCGTTTCGATCTGGATGAGCATCGTACCGGCGTGCGGTCGTGTATCACTACTGCGTGGTGCACGTTAAAGACCCCAGGCTAGCGGTTGTACTGCACTGGCTAAATTGCTCATCTACAGCGAGTGACTCGTCGCAACTTTAAATGGCTGACAACTACACCTGTATAAATATCCCCACAACCCCCAATTTTGTATCACTACTGCGTAATGCACGTTAAAGACCCAAGGTTAGCGGTTGTACTGCACTGGCTAAATTTCTAATCTACAGCTGGGAGACTCTTCGCCCGTCATACACACACAACCCAATTATTTTTTTATTATTTTCCAATAAATGGCATCGAACGTTTGCTGAAGAAAGGGCAATCACAGGGGTGCACAGTGATCTACTTTTCGGACGTTCTACACGAAAGTCATGACACTGGCTTAAAGTGGACAATAAATGTTGCTGTTGTTGTTGTTGTTGTTGTTTCGTGCCTATTCAAGTGAACTCGTCAACCTGACTGCCCTCGAACGCCGCGCTTCAAGCGTAAACTTGGCGTGCCGTTTGATCTATGCTTGTACTTGGGTGACTGGGAAGAGCTCGATTACGAGAGGGAATTCACCGTAGGACACGCGCGTCGAGGACGGAATGCCGAGAGCAGCAAATATTCGGTTTCCGGCTGAAGGCTATGTTCAGCAAAGTAAGAACAGCGGACTCAGAGCCGCAGCCTCGAGGCCCGGGAAGCGGTGTCCAAACAAGCTCCGGACGCTGGAACTTCAGCGCGCACAGCATTCAAACAAACAGCCCACCGTCGGCGGAAGTCGCCGTACGCTCAGCTAAATTATGGAGGCATTCGATATTTGAAGAAAGAACTCGGATACGAGTATTTTCGATGCATTGGAGTCGACGCGTCGCTCAGAGCTTCCGCGGCCACATGTGAGATTTAGGTCGGGGAGGTACTTTTTAACACTCTCGCAGTTAAGGTTTTCTTTTCTTTTTTTTAAGTATAGCATTAAGAATTTGTTAATGCACATATTTGTGTTTATTATTAAATGGCGGGAGCACGTTAAGTGCTTGCAAGCGGTCCAGACTGAGAAAGCATCGATTGGGAATATTGAGGGCGAAAAGTAATCGCCTTTCTTCCATTCGGTTTCATTTTCGTGTGTCCGCTTCCAGTCAACATTCTGGCGGTCTCACACTCTGAACCAGAGGTACTTCACAGAACTCATGCGTTGTATGGTGAGTTCTCAACGCCTGAATTCAATTCCGAAAAGCATTGGAAGTCTAAATCGAAAGAGTCAGCGCTTCGATTGCTACTACCGCAGGAGCAACCGACATAACTTTCCAACGTATAATCGGCGCCGTACATTTTACGGCGGTGATCATGCGGGACGCTTCCGCGCCGCCGTACATGTACGGGGACGACCGTCGAAGGGAAAAATTTGTTGGGAGTCGCTTGTCATTATTAGCCGATGCCAAGCGGCCACTGGTGCAACAAACAAACTGCTGGAACACTTCAATTATAGTTATATGATATTTGGTTTTCGGTATTTAGCCCTGAACGACGAAACATGTGGGCGTATATAAGTCCTTAACAGACAGACTTGTACACGTTACTGAAAAAATTAACCGATTACAATTACAATTACTTCATTGTAAAAAGTAACCGATTATTACAATTACAATTACAGCCTCAAAAACGTAATCGAAAAATTACTCTAAAGTAATCGATTACTTCCCACGTTACTTTTCATTCGACTTTTTTTTTATAACGGTAGTATAACCCTTGGCATCTCGAGGTCAGTTGTTCCGAAAAAAGAAAGCCTAGGCCTTTTTTGTTTAGAGCTGAGTGAATGACGCCAACACACCCAATCCCCCTCGTAAAAAAAAAAATGAATAAATAAATAAAAAGAGCGCTGTTTAAATTCATTACTCACAAGAGACTGGATTAGGTCATTTTGCATAATTTTGCATACCCAAACGCAGCCTCTGGTGTACCAAAAAAAAAATTACCCAGGAAACGAAGCATAAAGAAGTGGCCTACTATAAAAAAGCTTCGTGGTTTCGAAAAATAAAAATAAAATAAATTGACCGTTGCTTAGAGCTGAGTGACTCCAACACATCTAGCCCCCCCCCCCGCCCTCCCCCCCCCCCATGAAAAAGAAAAGAAAAGAAATTGAGAAAAAATGTAATGGGTAATTTTGTAATCGATTACAGCAAAAAAGTAATTTAATTACGAGGATCGTTGCTCCTTGAAGGAAGTAATTGAAGCGTTACAAAATTACAGTAAAATATAATCGATTACAAGTAATCTATTACTAGTAACGATTTACGTACAAGTCTATTAAAAGATCCGTGGGGAGATATAAACACCGACAGTCTGATAGATTATTTGGCGTTTATAAACTGTTTATTGCTGACAGCTGGGGAATTACAACTCCGGAGTTCTTCAAATTCGAAATAACGTTCAGTGTTACACTACCCTTTCGAATATCATTAGGCAGCATATGTCGGAAAAAGGCTGGCACTCTCTATGATTTTTTTTGTTTTTCTTTCGTGTATAGTTAGTTGGAACCACGTTTCATCTCAACATGAGGATTTATAGACCTTCCGCATAGCAGTAGCCTGTTAGAGCCACCAACTGCCTGCAAAGCGTTCTGGGCCCCGTAACCCCTTTAGCCAGTTCGCACCACCCCTTGTCACTGAAATTTTTTTTTCAGCTCTTTCATCCCTAGACTGTTTCGTAAATTGAACTGCCCTCCCCCATTTATTGCAATCATCACAGAGTTTTACCGTTTTAAGCAAACACTAACAAGTTATTATTTATGTGTTTGGGCTGTATTAACCATTTGTTTATTACGTTTGTACTTCTGTCCCTATTTCCCTTTGTTCTCCATTCCCCTCCGGCCCTGATGGTACGGTAAATAAACGAAACATTGTTCGCTGATAACTTAAGAATAGCAGTGTGGTTTATTGTTAAAGGGAACCGAGGAGCGTGTTGGCTTAACGATAACTATCGCGCTGAAAGAATAAAACACATCTTTGGGACGGACGACCAATCTTTCATCTCGCAACAGCAGAAATGATTCCAAGCGCATTCTTTGCCGTCCGACCCGTCAGGGAAAATGGGAGAGAAAGGGACGTTGGAACAAGAAGAGTAAAGTAAATAAAACGCGTTTAAGAATAAAAGAAAGAAAGAATGATTTGCCATAAGAACTACGTTGCCAGATGGGGATGGGGAATGAACATGCAACGAAGCCAATTCTGGCGTCAATAGAGAGTTTTAGTAGATCGTTCCGATGACTCCGATAACGATACCCGATACTCTGCCTCTGCCTTTGCGCTTACATATATAGTATCGTTATCGGGGGTATCGGAGGTATCGGAACGATCTACTAAAACTCTCTAATAATTCACTTTCAGTTTTAGTAAGAAGTAGCGAAGGCGCGGAAACGTTTTTCTTTTTACTCTGTACATGGTGAATGATTCGATGGTTTCCCTACCGCATCGACTCTATACTTCGTTTCACCTTATGTTGTACCGCAGCGAAGCCTAGAAGCGCGAGCTAATAGCGTTGGCAGCCGCTCTTAAGTCACGAGAGCGTGTGCCGGCGAGATGTGCCCGAAAGCAAGGAGCTCGCGCTTGTAGCCTTCCCTGCGGTACATCATAAGGTGAAACAGAGTATAGTGTCCACCCCCGCACACACACACTTTTAGTTTGATGGAAAGAATGGTGCGCAGCTACGACACGTGCGAGCATGAATGACCATGCATGGGGTGATACGATTCCGCAGAAGCCCGCGATAATTCTAAGTGGTGCTCTCGAAACCGGTAATTCACGCACCTCCCCGTCTGACCGATGTATTGTGCCACTGCCCCGCATTCCAAAAGAATAGAATACGCCTTCTTCTCCTCGCACGAAATGAACTTGTTAACACGCTTAAAGGAGCTGTGCAACGATATTCAGTTGGAATGTTTTTCGCTTTACACGAGCTTACTGGCACTGGTGGGACTCAAGGATACTCGCACGCAACGCCACTGGCCAAGAAACTCCTTTGTTGCGGTGTAATTTCAAGGACAAAAGCGATCATTTTCATTCAATCTCTCTTTTGCAAAATGTGATGACGTAACGTGGGGATCGCTGTACACCCAAGTGACGATATTTGAATGCGGTTCATAGATTGGACCCGAGCATTGTGTAGGCGCTCGATTTGGGCTCGTGATAATTACTAGCTCGAGAAGCATTCGGGTAGTGGCCCGTGTCCAATCGCTTCAACGACGACAATAGCCGCACCATAACAATGTCTGGAATTCAGCGCGTGTCCTGTGCTTTGCCAACCCCAGCGCGTGGCTATGATCAACATTGGCGGCATATAATCTATTCCAGGTCACGTGGCCGCTTGTTCTGGCTGCGAGTTGAGGGGGTGAACGCTGCTCGTTTTTCTTTAATTTGTTTCTGGGACTTCTATTGAGTGGGGTGAAAAACGAACGCGTGTTTCATAGGTCATCAACGTCAGGGATCCGTTCTAAGCGGTATTTGCGCATAGTACAAAAATTGTTACATCGCCCCTTTAACGGTGCAACCCTGCGGCTTCTCGTCATTGGTGACCCGCCGGGACAACTGTTTCGAGCGCATTCTGCAGATATCCAGAACGTTGATGTTGAACCGGGGGGCGATGGCTCTCATGCGGTGGGTGGAATGGCAAACGTATGATAGAACTACCAATCTGTCCCACTTCTTCATCTTAATCGTCGATCTTGACCGACCAAAACCAAGAATGAGTCTCTGCAATGTTGCCCTTTAGAGGTATCGGATATCCTGACCTGACCAGCCTCTGGTGTTGAGCTTGAAAACTACTCCCCGCGAGGTGAGAGCATGATTTTGAAAAGGATGATGATAAAAGGGACCTTGTGATGCCGTGCTTTACTGATTGGGAGAGAGCTCTCGAGAGGATTGTTGTGTTCTCTCTTTGTTTTGTGATTGGTCCTTGGGCGTTCTTAGCGGCCCCAATCTAATTGGCTGCGGCGAGATAAGAACGGCTAGCTCCGTTATTCGACAAGATTGCAGCGCTCTCTCAAGTGCTTGAATGGGGACGCCCCACACATCTTAAAGGTTTATATTCCCTTTGTTAAGGGACAGGTTTCTTACTCGCGTGATTTTATTTAAAAAGAAAATGTGTTCCCAGTCCACATCTTATTTCGAATGACGGTCCGGACATCACCGAAAAAAAAAAAATCTTTCGAGGCACGAGAAAAGAGTCAGCCCGGCAGGGTAACGCCGAGGCAGCCGTTAGAAAGTCGACCGCGCCGTCGATCCCCAGCGAACCACCGCGCGTGAATTCCGATTATCCGCACGGAAGTCGAACCGATAGAAAGTCCTCCCTGCATATTTATACGCTCCCGGATTTCAAGACCTGGCGGAAAGTCCGCTCTCCAACCACTCGGCGTCCCTGCGGGGGGCGAACTGTCAACTCGCAGCACAGTCGCGCGCTCGAGCCCGACGGAACGGTAGTAAAGAAAAGGAGAAGGCCCCTTCGGCGGCGTTTTGCGAGTCTCGAGCCGAACAAGACGAAACGATTCAAAACGAGACTCAGCGAGGCAAATGAGAAAAAGAAGCTGGAGGAAGGCGAAGAACCATTATGCGTGCTTTGATACGTGCATGGCGAGAGAACGCACGCTCGCATAATTCACGCTCCATTAGAAAAAAGAAAGAAGAGGCAGCGAGGCGCTCCGAAGGAAACAATGCGGTTTTTGGAACGTCATTTGTTTTTTATCCGTACGTTTGCGCGTATCTCCCGCGTCTGTGTGTGTGTAAGCTCTTTTCACCGCCGCTGTCGTTCGCTGATTTATTACTGCCTAGTCACACCCGCTCGACAGAACACCAATCTTTTGTTTGACGACAGAAACAAAGTTAGGTTTCTGGATGAAATCTCGCGAACCACCGTTTGTGCGCGAACGGGTTTCTCTGCGGACAGTTGGTGGCAGCCGAGTGTAAAGATTCAGCTAGCGTCTCTTTGACGTGTCTGCGAACTGTGTTTGTCGTTAGTCGCTTTGGTGAGACGCGGTCCTTATGAGCCCCGTCGTCGAGACGGAGGTCTGACCGCTGCTTTGTTTACCGTCGAGGATAACCGAGTCTTGTTGACACTGAAACGCCCTAGCTCCGCTAACGAGCCTAGCCCTTCGCTCACTTTGAGCAGACTTCGGAAGGCGTCGAATCTAAGATACCGAACGATCTCTTGGACTGGACGTTGTTCGGTTCGTGTGGTATCTTATACGCGTGATTTGTTTTATTACTTCTTGTATTTTATCCATGCATGCACGTTCCTTCCGAAGTTGAACTAATTTGTTGAAACTTCCTTAAGTAGCATCGCTAAATTTGCAACTGTTTGTATTGTAGCTTTGTTACGTGATCCAGGATTATATTTTTCGCAGTATGATATATACGCATTTATTGTATAATCCATACTTGGAATATAAAAAAGCGAATTTTTGAAAGGGCTTGGAAAATTTCTGATACAAAAATAATTGCTTAACTTACTGCCTGCAACCCTTTCTATAAAGCCGGGGTCACACTGCTCATACATCATACAAAAGACAGTCTGCAAACAAGAGTCACCTCAATATCCGTGGTTCGAATGCCGCGTGCCCAAGTTTCTCCCTGAACTCATTCCCATCCAGGCATTCGAAGCACGGTTCTCACGGTGACTCGTGTTCAGGCACGTATGCAGATCGTCTTTCGTGACGCCGGCTTAAACCAATGTTCACACTTCAGACGCCACGTGGCGATCTTTTATAAAACATGCAAACGTAAACGTAACAAGCCTAACCAGCGGCGTAGACTTTCTATTTTCCCGGGGGGGGGGGGGAGGGGGGTGCAGGCTGAGAAGTTTTCCGGGGGGGGGGGGCTGCGCGTTATTTCTTCGCCAGAACTGGAGATTGAAGCCAACGAAAGCACGCTGGGATTCCATTTCCTATGTATTTTTTCAATAAAGGCAAAGTGGGCGTTATTTTGTTTACATGCCACTAGAAGCTCGTTACATGGCACGTAAACAGCGTCTCGGTAAGGATCACGGCCCGGGCCCAGAGGGGGGGGGGGAGCCCTCTACCCCGGATTTTACCAGGGGGCACGAGCCCCGTTGCCCCCCGAAGTCTACGCCCATGAGCCTAACATTACCATTTAGACTACGAGCAGAAAGATCGCAACGTGCGCACCGGACGGCAAATTTGAAGGTGACGGTGTTAAAGGGTGGTCAACTTTTACGTCGGCTAACGAGACGGCCGATACGGTCTGGCCAATGCCCGACAAGGTTTTCTTTTCTTCTACCGGTCAAGGGATTTCCGGCCTCTCCGCCAGTCTAGAGACTATGCGCACCGAGTCAATGGTGACTAACTTCGAATTCAATAACGGACGAATACATTTACCCCAGACGCTGTTCCTACGGTTTCAGTAAGTGTCCAAAATATTATTAATTGGGGTTGTGTGGATATTTATACAGCGTGTAGTTGGTCAGCCATTTTCAAAGTTGCGACGGATCACCCGTTATCGATGACCAATTTAGCCAGTGCAGTACAACCACTATCCTGGGGTCTTTAACGTGCACCACGCAGCAGACTTGTTCCCGTTACTCCAAAAAAGTAATTAATTACAATTACAATTACTTGGTCTAAAAAGTAATAGATTACCATTACAAATTACTCCCCGTAAAAAGTAATTGATTAATTACTTCGTTACTTGATTACTTTGCGTTACTCCAAGAAAACACGCAAAAGACATGTAATATCTACTGCCTTGTTCAGGAAGAAATTTTGAGCCCCATCTAAAATAAAGCACATTTTATATCTACCCGTTATTTTAGGTTAATAATTTTAGGAGGACGAATCTATAATTTTTTAAAGAACTTAAACAGGTGTTCGAGATAAACGAATTTTGCGTTGTTCAACCAGGACAGAACTAAATCCCATGAATATTCGACGAATGCACTTGAACGGTGGAGGCACGCACAGCATTAAAAAAATGGCATTGGCAAACTTCAAAATTCGATTCCCCCGAAGATGTGATTTTTCTATGGTTGCGAGATGTTACCTAAATGGAGGATGGTTTACCCACTAAAACCAACTGGCTGTGATATCTATACTTCGTTTCAGCTTAGGTCTGAGCGCGGCCGATGTTATGAGCTGAAGGGCCAATCGAACAGCGAAAGAGGCACAACGTCATGGGTGCTCTCTGTAGTTGATAGAGACCAGCCGGTACTCGCCGCCTCTCTGTTGCACTGCTCCTCCGCCGGCTAGTCAAGCGCAGAGAGCACGCCATGACGTTGCGCTTTTTACGCTGTTCGATTGGCCCTTCGGCTCATAACATCGGCCGCGCTCGGACCTTAGAGTTGAAACGAGATATAGATGCGGTACTTGCTTTGAATACATTTCAAGAACTCCTGCTTGATAAAGGTTGTTATCCGACCGTGACCCACTTGATCTTCTTTTCTTGATCACCAAAACTTATCAAAACCAAAGCTCCACACGAAATATTAATGCACAAGATTTCCAGCTGAACTGATTTTGCCGTTTAGAAATATTTAACAAAAGCACAATTTCAGTGAACAGTAGGCTTCCATGTGTCTCACGCGTTTAGAGCCGCCTTACGCTGTTTCAACCCCAGTGTCCAAGCCAGCCACTGTTTATTCTCAGAAAACTCGGGCTGTGTTCCCTTTCCCTAAACGTTCAGTCTAAAGGCTTACTCACACGATGCATCTTTTTGACGCGCCACAGTTTAGCGAAACCAAGATCTCGCGAAATCGGCCTGTTCAAACGTGAAGTTTGACGCGCGAAACCTGTGACGTATTGACTCACGAGAATTTCGCCAAACCTTGTCATCTGCAACGGGAATACCGAGCGTTTCGCATCAAAATGATATGAAGTACGCACAGTGTGAAGAGGCAGTCTGTTTTATTAGTACCACTCAATGAACTTTGTCGGATTCGGCTCACTGGGTTTACTAGTCCTGCCGAACGCGGGAAAGACCGCGCACGTCAAAGGACAGGAGATGACCTCGAAGCATTTCGGACATTTTTGCACCGCTAATAAAGAAGTTATCCCCAGCCATCAGGTTTATATTGTCACGAATGACAAGTGATGAGGCGGTGAATAACTGAGTAAACTAAACGTTTAATCGGGCGAACTTGTGCCCAAAAATGAAGAAGGAAACAAATTCGCGGGCCTGATCGCCAGTCACCAGCCACAAAAAGAAAGCCCGATTCGCCGTCATTCCTTACGTACACAATTCAGCCCACCGGATAAAATCCATTGCCTCAAAGTTCGACACGAATGTTGTTTTCTCGTGCCGCATGCGTCTTAAGCAACTCTGTCAACAAGTGAACAACAACCGGATTCCAATTAGTTGCACTGTTAAACACGAAAAGAAATTCATTCCATGCAAAGAGAAGAAAGCTTACTCCATCCCCTTGAGCTGCGGCCATCAATACATAGGTCAGACCGGCAGATGCACCAATCACAGACTCCGGGAACATCACAACGAAGTTTCTAAGGCCTCTCCAGATTCCTATCACCCCATAGTCATACATGCCCGTTCGTGTTCGCCTTGTCATCCCCTCTTTGATGAAACAAAAATCCTGGGGGGGCATGACAGCAGATTTGGCAGGGAGATTATAGAGTCATTCGCCATGACCACCGTAAATAACAACGTGTCAAACCCTTCCCTCCTGCTGACGAAAACCGAGGTTGAATTTTTAAAATCCGAGATAAACCCCCTCACTGACTTGCACTTCGCGTTTTATCTCCCCTTCTCTCCCCTTCTCCTTCCTTTCCCTCCTGGGTATAGTTGGCTGCTCGCTGTTGAAATTTTTACTCGTCCGTTGCTAGTTGAAAGATGTGTTGTATCGTCCCAGTTTTAATTGTTTTATTATTTCTTCATCCTTGAAAAGATAACAGCAGAGCGTCGCGGGCGTCGAAAGCGGCGAAGCAGCAGGATCGAACGCTGAGGCGAAAACTGACTCGGCTTGCCAGGCGGAGCCCCTTTTGTACACGCGTGGGCTTCCGGAACATTCGGCGTAGAAGGTTCGGTTCGTAGAACATTCTAACCTCGAATTAGCAAGGCGGCTCTCGAATTTGCTAGAACATCACATTACAGCGTCAACAAAAATGTGTAGGCGCGGCCAGGAATCGAACCCTGGCCTTCTGCGTGGAAGATAAGTGCGATAACCGTTATGCCACGGGCGCGCTGCCTATTTGGTTAGCTGCGCCCGCGGCATTATTCCCCCTTAAAAAAGTGCATCGTCCCGATGCAGCACAACACGAAAAAAACAAAAAACAAATCCACAACTCAAGGACAGCAGACTCGCGAGCCACAATTCACAGTTCACAGTTCACAGTTCACTCGTCGACGACGGTGGAAAGTGCTATCGTTCGTAATACGGCTTCAGCCGGACGACGTGCACCACCTCGGGTCGCGGCTGACGTCTGGTTGATGGTCGTGTTCCGTCGGGAAGAACTTCGTAGTTCAGATCTCCGAGGCGTCGGATGACCTTGTAAGGCCCGAAGTAGCGCTTCAGCAGTTTCTCGCTGAGACCGCGACGACGAATCGGCGTCCACACCCACACTCTGTCTCCGGGCTGGAAGTGGACGGCGCGGCGACGAAGATTGTACCGGCGAGCGTCGACACGCTGTTGATCGTGGATTCGAAGGCGGGCTAGTTGGCGTGCTTCTTCTGCTCTCTGACTGACCGCATGGGCATCGTCGCATCCGTCATCCACAGGCTCATGAGGCAGCATCGCGTCCAGCATGGTCGTCACTTTTCTTCCATGCACCAGCTCGAATGGCGTAAACCCGGTGGTTTCTTGAGCTGCAGTGTTGTAGGCGAACGTGATGTAAGGTAATACCTCGTCCCACGTCTTGTGCTCTACGTCGACGTACATGGAGATCATGTCGGCGATCGTCTTGTTGAGCCGCTCCGTAAGCCCGTTGGTCTGCGGATGGTACGCGGTGGTCCGACGATGGCTGGTGTGGCTGAGCCGAAGGATCTCTTGCGTGAGCTGGGCCAAGAACGATGATCCTCGGTCGGTTATCAAGACTTCGGGGGCGCCATGTCGAAGGAGAATAGACTCGACGAAAAACTTGGCGACTTCTACCGCTGTTCCCGATGGCAGGGCTTTCGTCTCGGCGTATCGTGTAAGATAATCGGTCGCGACGATAATCCACCGATTTCCTTGCGCCGATGTTGGGAACGGCCCAAGTAAATCCATTCCGACCTGCTGGAAGGGCGTAGTTGGGGTAGGAATCGGCTGCAGAAGTCCTGCTGGCTTCGTCGGGGGCTTTTTACGTCGTTGGCACTCATGGCAGGACCGTGTGTACAGATGGACGGTTTTTGGGAGTCTCGGCCAGTAGTACTTGTCACGAATCCGGGCGAGCGTCCTGCTGTAGCCAAGGTGTCCAGCCGTCGGGTCGTCGTGGCAAGCTTGAAAGATTTCTTCGCGCAGGCTGGCCGGAACAACCAGCAGCCAGGCAGGGTTACTTGTTCCGAAGTTCTTCTTGAAGAGCACGCCTCGCTGCAGAACGAAGCTTGGTAAGTCTCGGGCCAAGACTCGCGGAACTGAACTTCCTTGACCTTCGAGGTGGTCGATCACGGCGCGAAGTTCCGGGTCGTCTCGTTGAAGCACTCCCATGTCGGTATCTGTAACGGCGCCGAGAAAACGGTCGTCGTCGTCGTCGTCGGTGCTGTCGGAAGGAGATTCGACTGGGGCCCTAGACAAACAGTCGGCGTCATTATGCTTGCGGCCAGACTTATGCACAATGGTTACGTCGAATTCTTGCAGTCGGAGACTCCAGCGAGCGAGGCGTCCTGACGGGTCCTTCAGGTTGGCGAGCCAACAGAGAGCGTGGTGGTCCGTGACAACGCGGAACGGGATCCCGTACAGGTACGGTCGGAACTTGGTTAACGCCCAGATGACAGCGAGACATTCCTTGTCGGTCGTTGAGTAATTTTTCTCTGCCTTGGACAGTGCCCGGCTTGCGTAAGCGATCACCCTCTCTGCTCCGTCTTGTCTTTGGACGAGTACCGCGCCGAGTCCGGCGTTGCTGGCGTCCGTGTGAACTTCCGTTTCCGCGGCTGGATCGAAGTGTCCGAGGATAGGGGGCGACTGGAGTCTTTCCTTCAGTTCGTTGAACGCTTGTTCTTGCTCCTCCCCCACTGGAAGTTCACGTCGTCCTTCGTGAGATGCGTGAGCGGTGCAGAAATCTTGGCGAAATCGCGAACGAAACGCCTGTAGTAAGCGCACAGTCCAAGAAATCTTCTCACGGCTTTCTTGTCTGATGGCTTCGGAAATGCGGCGACAGCGGATGTCTTTGCCGGGTCAGGGCTTACACCCTCAGCGCTCACGACATGGCCCAAGAATTTAAGCTCGCCGTAAGCGAACTGACATTTTGACGGCTTGAGTGTCAGTCCAGCATTCTGGATAGCCTGTAGCACGGCTCGCAGACGTCTCAGGTGCTCGTCGAAGTCGCTTGCGAATACCACGACGTCATCGAGGTAGACGAGACAGCTTTGCCATTTCAAGCCTGAGAGGACGGTATCCATTACGCGCTGGAAGGTCGCCGGTGCTGTGCACAGTCCAAACGGCATCACTTTAAATTCGTACAGTCCGTCCGGCGTGACGAAGGCAGTCTTCTCACGGTCCCGTTCGTCGACCTCGATCTGCCAGTACCCGCTCTTCAGGTCCATCGACGAAAAGTATCGGGCGTGGCGCAGCCGGTCCAGAGTGTCGTCGATGCGGGGCAACGGGTAGACGTCCTTTTTGTTACGGCGTTCAGTCGACGATAGTCCACGCAGAACCGAAGAGTCCCGTCCTTCTTTTTCACCAGGACTACCGGTGAAGCCCACGGACTGTTTGAGGGCTGGATGATGTCGTCGTCGAGCATTTCTTCAACTTGCTTCTGGATGACTTCTCTCTCTTTCACCGAAACACGGTACGGCGATCGATGAACGGGAAGTGCGTCGTCATCAGTAACAATTCGATGTTTCCCGACCGTCGTTTGGCGTACCTTTGACGACGTGGAGAAGCACGCACTGAACTTGGCTAGAAGGTCACTGAGTTGTCGCCGTTGTGGGGTAGGCAGGGTTGGATCGATGTCGAACTGCGGAGGCGGCGTTGTCTCGTGTGGCCACGAAGAGAGGTCTTCTGATACTCCGGCGATAGCGGCTGAGTCGGGGAGTTCCTCGGCGTGACCCACGGCGGTGCCTTTCGTAAGGTGCTGAGCCTCCTGTCGGAAGTTCGTTACGAGCGCAACAGTGCGTCCGTCTTGGAGCTCCGCGATGCCTCTTGCGACGCCGATCCCTCTTCCTAGGAGCAGTTGGACGCTACCCTCCAGCAAAGCTTCTCCGCAGATGCCTTTTTCGGTCACGACAGGCACAAGTACACTCGAGCGTGGTGGCAAGTTCACGTGGTTGGAGAGTACACGCACTGTAGCTGACGTGGCTGCCAAAGTTGTGTGATCCTCGGGCATTACAACAGGTTTCCGCAGCCTCAACTCGTTGGCTTCCAGGTCGATGACGGCGCTGTACTCGCACAAGAAGTCCATTCCAAGTATAACGTCCCTCGCACAGTCCCGTAGAACGACGAACTTTACCGGACAGGTCTCGCCGTGAATCTCGACGCGAGCAGTGCATCTTCCGACTGGCGTGATGAGATGTCCCCCGGCGGTCCGTATCTGTGGGCCATCCCACGGCGTCGTCACTTTCCGAAGGCGTTGGGAGAGCCTCCCACTCAGGACGGAGTAGTCTGCTCCGGTGTCGACGAGAGCCGACGCGTCGTGACCGTCGATAACGATGTTTAGGTTATTCTTCACCGTTGCAGGAGCGTCGTTTCGGTCTCTGGTGGTGTTTGAGTGGGGGCCCTCCGACGTTCGTGGAGGATCTTGGCGTCGGTCGTCTTCGGCAACTCCACCTCCAGGGGTTGCCGCGCCTAGTTTCCCCGGCGAGGAGTGAGGGGTGACAGGCTTTCACGTCGGGGTCGGTGCATCGGTGAAGCTGGACGTCGTGGCGACGGCGACCGGGACACACGGCGGTACGCAGGCTCGGGGGACTGAGGTCGTCGCAGGTACTCGTCGATCTCCCGAGGGCGCTCACCATAACGGGGGCGCGGGTCGTTCGGGTGGAACCCACGCAGCCCGAGTCGTCGGTATGGGCATCGGCGGTAAGTGTGGTCTGCCTCCCCGCAGTGGAAGCACAGGGGGCGTCGGTCGGGCGTTCGCCACACGTCGGTCTTCCGGGGTGCGCGGGGCTCCTGGCAGGCGTACTGGACCGGGTCGTCGTGGCGTCTGTCGTGCTGCGGCGCAGGAGACTGACGTCGGGGAGGCGCGACATAGGCGCGAGGAGGAGGCGGTGGCCGTCGGGCCACTGCGGCGTAAGTCAGCGTGGCTTCTTCGGGGACTGCTACGCTGATGGGAGCCTCTGGTTGAATGGCTCTTTGCACCTCTTCCCGCACGACCTCGGCGATGGAGAGCGAAGCCGGTCGGTCAGCGGCGGGTAGCAGCTTTCGGAGCTCCTCCCGGACGACGTCGCGAATGATTTCCCGAAGGCCGTCGACACCAGTGGTGTTCAGGTCCAGTGGGCAAGATGCGGCGGTTGGAGGAGCAGGCACGCCGGCAAGTCGATGGTAATGGCTTGCTCGAGCCGACAGCGCGCGCTCGATGTTAGTGGCTTCAGCCACAAAACCATCGACGGTTGTCGGGGGATTGCGGACAAGGCCCCCGAAAATTTCGCTCTTGACGCCCCTCATAAGGAAGCGCAACTTCTTCTCCTCGGTGGCTTGCGGGTCGGCGCGTGCACACAGTCGTAGCACGTCTTCAACGAAGCTTGTCACGCTTTCGTCGGGGGCTTGAGTCCGCGTCTGGAGCAGGTCCTCCGCCTTCTGTCGCCGATGTTGGTTCGAGAAGGTTCGCTTCAACTCGGCGGTGCAGATATCCCACGAAGTGAGCGAAGCCTCGTGGTTTTCGAACCAGTTCCTCGCGGTGCCTTCCAGCGAGAAGTATAGGTTCTGGAGGCGTTGCTCGGCGTTCCATCCGTTGTGGCGGGCTACACGTTCGTAGTGTCGCAGCCAGTCTTCGATGTCCTCGTGGATCTCGCCGTGGAAGGGAGTCGGCGTACGGGGAGCGGCGGGCAGGTAGACGACGGCAGGAGCGGCGGGGGTCGGCGACTGGTTGGCCATCGTCGGCCTCGTTGGCTGCTTGGTCCTGGGCGGCAGAGGTCCGAATTCCGGGTGTAGGCCTTGGGTGCGACGACTGAACCGGATCTCGGTAGTGCCTTCGTTGGTTCTTCCTGGGCTTGGCGTCGGACTTGCACTGCGGGCCCTCGGAGGGTACGCGGCAGGGGCATGCGGTACCCCGCACCTCCACCAAAATGTCACGAATGACAAGTGATGAGGCGATGAATAACTGAAGTAAACTAAACGTTTAATGGGGGCGAACTTGTGCCCAAAAATAAAGAAGGAAACAAAAGATAACAGCAGAGCGTCGCGGGCGTCGAAAGCGGCGAAGCAGCAGGATCGAACGCTGAGGCGAAAACTGACTCGGCTTGCCAGGCGGAGCCCCTTTTGTACACGCGTGGGCTTCCGGAACATTCGGCGTAGAAGGTTCGGTTCGTAGAACATTCTAACCTCGAATTAGCAAGGCGGCTCTCGAATTTGCTAGAACATCACATTACAGCGTCAACAAAAATGATGTAGGCGCGGCCAGGAATCGAACCCTGGCCTTCTGCGTGGAAGATAAGTGCGATAACCGTTATGCCACGGGCGCGCTTCCTACTTGAATAGCTGCGCCCGTGGCAATATGCGGTGCCTGCACTCGTCGCGACTGTTGATGAATCTTCACCGCGCTACTAACCCGTACTGTAGGCGCCGTTCACACCTGCAACCGAGTAGGACCAAGACTCGTCGTTCGTACGCACCGCTTCTCCGCTTGCCGCTCGCCATGTTTGTTTGTTTCTTTCGGCTTTGGCTCGGATACGGAATCGGCCGAAAATCAGACTTCTCCAAAAGCTCGCCCACCTCGAAGGTCAGACGTCATAGCGAAGTCGAGCAGCTATTGCCAGCGTCCGCGTTTCTCCTTCGGGTGATTGAGAAGCCTCGGTGAGGTTTCAGCGAAAAATTGCTCCAGAAGCGAGGAAGACGCGCCACTTTTTCCGGAGGCGCGCCACTTTTTCGGTTGCGTTGAGACGGGGAATCAGTTTCCCGAAACCTAGTTTCGCGACACAAGATTCGCCAACAAGATGCATCATGACGAGAACCCCAGCATCCTCGTTTCTAAGAATATGGGTTCAGCTTCGAGGTCCCTTGAAGCCGTTTTAGCCGTGCCCCCCCCCGGCTCAGCTTATTGCCTGCTGTCGAAAGTTACTGTTTAAACCGACAGCAGGGTTGATGTTACATTTTTGTTTTTGTTCCAATGAGCTGCAACCATCGCACCCCTCATGTTTCTGCTTTACGCATCCGCTAGTGCGAAGTGCAGGTAAAAGAGGCTACATAGCTCGCTTGGTCCAGACAGTATTTAGCTTTCACAGCGCTGTCAAGGGTGAGTAGGGGCGTGGTCTCATTAGAGCTTTCTTCTGTGTTTGCGGGGTGGGCGTCTGTAGACAAAAATATCGACAAACAAAGGATAGTTTAGCATGAAAACGACAAAAAAGAAAGAAAGAAAAAAACCTGATTGGTTTTGGGGGACAAGGCGCAGAGGGATGGGAAGAAAGGAGGAGGGGAGAGGAGGAGGGGGGGGGCGGACGTACGCACTACTCTCGCAGTGTCCACGGTCCTAGTCCTCACGACCCCCACGCGAAGGTTTGATGGGCCGTTACTTTTCTGCTCTTTTGTGAGGTTCGAAGCAATCCGTTCGTTCTCCAAGGAGTCGAAGCCTGCCTTTCTGTACAGTCGAATTCTCTCAGCCTGGCTGACCGCACGAACGAGTCCAGAAGCGGGCTCTGGCTGGGCTGTCGTGCTTTCCGTGAATTCTCTTCCCTCATCAGCACTCTCTTCGCGAGCGAACCCCCGTCTCGTGTTACCATTCTAAAAACGCGAAGGCCCTTGCATCGCCCTTCTTCCTCTCTATTTCTACCTTTGATGGGACAGAAGAATTGTAACGAGTAATTTCAGTAATTAGTTACTGAAAAAGTAATGAGATTACGGCCCACAAATCGCATTTTTCAGAAAAGTAACGGATTAATTACAAAATTACAGAGAAAAGTAATTAATTACAAGTAATCCACGTTACTTGTAACGGATTACTTCCAAGTTCGCCATGCAGTAGTGAAACACGACGATGCGCACGCCGGTACGATGCTCATTCAGATCGAAGCGGGCAGGGGTGGGGATTGAACCCAGGATCCCAGCGGTTCTGCAGCGCGAGCTGGTGTGCGCTAGCTAACTCGGACACCGATCCCTCACCAAACGCCCAGGCTCATCCAAACAAGCGCGTGTCTATTAGGGAAATCGAAGAAAAGAAAAGAGCAATGAAGTTGGCATGAGTGGTCGCAAGCGTCACCGCTTTGAGAGAGATAACACGGCGCTACAAGTATTTGACGTTTCATTAGCTTCATGACGCCAAAGGAATGTGTTCTACTCTGTGTGAATTAACCGCTATCGCAGCGCAGGTGAAGTGTATACGTATAAAAGTCTCTGTTGTTCAGTGAAAACAGTGCCGACCTTTTCTACTCGGAAGACGTTCGTGCTTGTGGCAGACGCGGCGATGCCGAAAAAAGAATACGCAGACAAGGTACTGTAGCAGGGCGCAGCCATACTGAACGAAGTTTCCCAATGAACATTCTCACAATCAGCTGTTAGACAAAAATGTATATACTATATATATATATATATATATATATATATATATAGGTATATAGGTATATAGGGATATATATAGGTACTTCCCTGCATGAGTCATCCGGCCATTATCACCTCATTTTTATTTTTCCCCGGAGGTTATGGATGAGTACTGCAGGGTGGCACTACCACAGGACATTGCACCCTGGATATATATATAATTCAGGTGCACAATAACAAAATTTACTAGGTTTTTTTTTTAACCTCAGAAAATAGACTAGGCATTCGCCGAACGCTCATTCTCTGCCAGGAGGTAGCGCTAGAGGTCACAACCAGATGCCAAAGTTTCAGCCCGAACCGATACCTTATTCAAAAGTTATAAGTCGATTTTTTGAAAATTTCAATGGGAAAATGGCGACCGACGGAGTTTTCGAATACATGGGGCTCTGTGGCACCAGAAACCGAAAACGGGCAAAAATTGGCTCCATTTTCCCATTGAAATTTTCAGAAAATCACTTATAACTTTTGATAAGTTATCGGATCGGGCTGAAACTTTCGCATCTGGTTGTGACCTCTAGTGCTACCTCTGGGCAGAGAATGAGCGTTCGGCGATGCCATAGTTTATTTCTGCGGTAAAAAAAAAAAACTGTAAATTTTTTTGCTGACACCTTATATATATATATATATATATATATATATATATATATTATATATATATATATATATATATATATATATATATATATATATATATATATATATATAGGTGAAGTAAGGTCAATATAAAAACAATGGACCGGGAAACGTTCGAAACGTCGTAATAAGCTTCGAATTATAGTAACTCCGACAGTACGCATCTTTGACTTAATATATATAATAATATGGAATACTTCCGAGGAATATTCTGCAGGTTCCAGTGATATTTGTTTATTTATTAATATGGATTTCACGCACAAATTAAATACGGCAGCCAGCTTTTTCTAAAGTAAATCAGATGGCATAACGGTAAAAAAAAAAACAAGCTGAACGAATTCAAAGCTAAAATGTGTCTGCTGAACTCAGTACGAGCTGTGGTATCGACATTGACTCAAGACGCGAACATCCTATACTTCGTTTCAGCTTGGGTCCAGACGCAGCCGACGCGCTACAAGCGCGAGGCTCCAGGCTTCCAGCGCCCCTGCCAAGCACGTGCGCTGGTGCGGTACAGGCACTGTTCCAGGGCCACACGCTCGTGCTTGTAGCACATCGGCTTCGTCTGGACCCAAGCTGAGAGCTAATGCTCTACTAAGCTCTTTGTTGGAGATATTCAATGAGCGCGTCTGCCCGGTTCCGCTTCTGCAATGCTGTCTATTTTTCTGTTAGTTCTCGCTTGTTTTTTTACCGGGGCATCTGTTTTTCTTACCGGCTAGTTACAGTCTAGCCCGAGACATGTTTCCTACGACGTCACCAAACGCTCCGGAATTGTTTTAGTCTGTTCTTTGTGACGCAAACTGAAACTAATTAAAGGTGCATTTTTTCGTACTTCCAAGAGTAGAACTTTGCTAGACAGAACTTAATCCACAAATACGAGCACCACCAAAACAAGGTAACTCAAAACTCCTTTTGTGGACTTTTGTTTTGTTTTTTATGTAAGGCTATATTGAAGGATCCGGGGTAATTTTAGGGAAGCCGGACGTCGATCATTTTATTCCCAAGCGCCCCCTATTTAACATCACGCTGTTTCTCAGAAGAAATATAATTCTTTTTTTTCTTTGTTGAACGGCAGAAGTGTGTTTCGAACGTTTGAAGTGAAGCGGGGCAGACGAACAGGCGCACCTAATCTATATGCAAATGGCGCCGAGACCGCGCACCCGCACAAGCCCCGATTAGATCAATCCCGCCAGAGAAATTCCACCGACCGAGACATGACTGTCCCTTCCTTCATTTGGGAACCGAGACTTCCTGTGTCCGTGTAGCCGGGAGTTGGTGTCTCGTGCCGAGTCCATGCGATGCGATGTGCCGAAATGTTGAAAATGTTTTTGGTAAACTAACACGGGTGACGCAGAGTGACACGTGCGCGACCGTTCCGCCCAGGATTGGTGACAGCGCGTGCCGGAGTCACACCGCTTATTTTCGCTTAGAATGTCTGGCTTGCGCGACAATCCACTTCACTTTTAAACCAAACGCGTATTTTTAGTTTTTCTGTTATCATCCACTTTAATGTAATGGGCGTTTTCATTTAGAGAGGCAGCGAGCCTCCTATACTTTAAAGTGAGAATATATTGAACTAATTCTTGTCCAAATTTCAGATAGTGTGTGGAAAAGGCCAGAGATATGCTCGTCTCACCACTTGCGTGCCACTGCACAAAGAGGCCACACGCACATACGTGATATCACCGTGTACATCGACTCTCCTCGGTCGATCAGATAATACTGCACATAATAAAACCCAAAACTCAAGGCCCGTTCACACTCTTGCAACCGAGTACGACCGAGAGAAACGAGACCTGTTGAAACCTCTTAAAATTTCTTAGGGCGAGGGAACACACTGGCATTCTGGCGCCATCTATGCGGTGACCCTGCAACTGCATTTCACAAGAGCGAAGGTTTTGCGGGATTTCCGAGGTAAAATGTGCGTAATGCCTATAAGAAAGGCTCGTTTATATCTTGACAAAAGTGTTTCGAGCCAAGAAAGAAAGGATAATGCGCGAGAGAAATAGAAAATATGCCGGACCGCCAAATTTGCACTACTACCCAGTAGATGGCCCCAGAGTGTCCTCTCGTTGTAAGGGGTTTCAAGGCATCCAGTTCTAAGAGGTCCCAAGAGTGGGAACGGGCCTTCAAGACAGACACACGCTAAAAAAAGACGTTTACAATTCTCTGTGGTGACGAATTAGAGCGCAGCTCTTGAGGAGTAGGAGAGGAGAATACGGAGGGGATGGTATGCCCGGCCCACCCGTCCTCCTCTTCTGCTCCCCCCCCCCCCGCCCATTTAGCGGGTAAGTTTCACTAAACCCTCGCCTCCCCCTCTAAATTTAGTGGGGAATTTTTTCCGCTAAATTAAGCAGGAAAATTTCTCCGCTACATTTGGCGGAAAATTTTCTCGCTTAATTTTGCGGAAAAAATTCGCAAGAAATTTCCGGCTAAATTTAGAAGAAAAAATTGCCCGCTAAATTTAGCGGGAATATTTCCCCGCTAAATTTTCTCGCTACATTTAGCGGGAAAATTTCTCTGCCAAATCTAGCGGGAGATATTCCCGGTAAATTTAGGCGCGTGTGAACAGAGAGTTATTTTAATGTACGCTAGAGGTTCAAGTGACGCGAGTGTGCTGACGCAAATTGAAGCAGACAGCAACCAGTCCAAAATTGACTTCCGGTAATGCATTTCTATGGGAAAAAGTGAGTGCATTTTCTCCCTGCACTCGATCATAAGAGCAAATATCCCAAATAATTCGTACGTACTAGGTAGCTTGGAACATTTCTCAGTCAGGCCGACGAAATAATTGGTCAGTTATGGAGTTTTTCTTTCAAATTCATCGCATTAAAAACGGTGCTGAAACGGCTTCGTATACGTGTATTTTTGTGTACTGTCGAACACTGTTAGCGCGAACATGACGTTGGCGCTTTTCAGCATGAGGGACGTGCCAAACGAACGAAGGACATCTGGAAAACAAAGGGAGACAGCAAGAACTACGCAGTAACACTGGATCAGTGACTATCCGTGCATGTACAATCAAAATAAATTGAAGGCCACGCATTATATTCGACTTTAAATAAGTAGTACCGCTTTATTCTTTCTGCTCTGAGCGTAGATGTTTGTTCTACGTTCAAAATGTCACCCGCACGCTCGAAATCTTTGAGAACAAGTGCCCGATAAAAACTGCCCAGCAGACAAAACAATACAAAGAGGCACTTTTCATAGCCCATGTACTTTATTCTCTACGTTTTGAATGTTTTTATCCGCTCATGCACGACGGGGTCATTTTCATATAGTGACAGGACTGGCATATCATCAATATATAAGCGTCACCGGAATGGTGGCGAGCCTTGAACACACTATATATTCTTTTCGATTGTAATTTTGCTTTAAATCGTTGCTTGTTTTTAGACACCTGCTGCGGAACACACGTTTGGGACTTAAATGTAGCGAAGTTAAACGTCGTTCACTGATGAAGAAAAATGCGCTAACTAAAGCAATTACACTTTTACAGTGTTAATCAAGGTACATACTATTCGGTGCGACCCAAATAACCAAAGTGCTTCGTGTTATTTTCTGGCGAAGAAACAAAATGCACGCGCATTTTCCCATAGGAATGCACAGGAGCACCGCAAAAGTAGATTGGTTGCTGTCTGCTTCAATTTGCGTCACGGAAGTCACATAGACACTAGCGCCAGTTGAACCTCTAGCGTACATTATAATAACTCTACGCGTGTGAAGTCAGTGTGACGTCATTATGGGAGACGTCCCATAATGCAACGCGCAGTTACGCCGACGGCGACGGCGATGCCTCTCAAGCCGGAAACGGGCGCCTAAGAGCTACGCTCTAAAAAGGGACTCTCCCCCTCACACACACACACACAAACACACACACACACACACACACACACACACACACACACACACACACACAAACAAACAAACACACACAACACGTCTCAATTTTGAGACATGCTTGCTGTAAATCTGTCCGTTTTAGAGCGCAGCTCTTAGGCTCCCGTTTCCGGCTCGAGCAGCGTCACAGTCGCCATAACCACGCGTTGCATTATGGGAAGTTTCCTATATTGCCGTCACATCTGACGTCACGTGTAACGTCACGAGGATCACGAGTGACGTCACGAAGGTCACCCTTCACGAGGCCTTCACAAATGACGTCAGGAGGGTCACGAGTAGCGTCACGAGGGAGGAGGAAGGGAGGGGGTGGAGGAGGGGAGGACGAAGGGAGAGGGAGGAGGTGGGGCGGAGGAGAAGGAGAGGAAAGGGGAGGAGGAGGATACGGAGGAAGAGGAGGGACATACCCGCTTCTCCTCCTGCTCATGAGCTGCGCTCTAATTCGGCATTACAGGGAGTTGTAAACGTCTTTCATTTTAGAGCGCAGCTCTTAGGCGCCCGTTTCCGGCTTGAGCAGCGTCGCCGTCGGCGTCGCCGTCGGCGTAACCGCGCGGTACATTATGGAACGCGTGACGTCACTGGAGACGTCACTGATTGACGCTTACGATGACGATGACGTCATCAGTGACGATGACGATAACGTCATCAGTGACGATAACGATGTTGATGACGTCATCATGATGTCGTCACGTGACGTTACTGGCGACGTCACTGATTACGTCATCACGATGACAAAAACAATGACGTCATCGTGATGACGTCGTCGTCGTCGTCACGTGACCTCACAGGGGTCACGTGACCCTCGTGAACCGACGGTGACTCCGCTCGAAGGGAAGACTAGCAGGCAGGATGAGGAGGTGAGGAGGAGGGAGGAGGGTACACCCTCCCCTCAGTACCCTTCCCTCCTCCTCCTGAAGAGCTGCGCTCTAATTCGGCGTTACAGGAGTTCTAAACGGCCTTAATTTTTTTCTTCGTTTTTTGCACCGATATTACAGCGATAGCTGTAAGTGGAACATGTCGTTTCGCGCCGTCAACCACGCCCCATATCGACGCGGGCCATTTTCGGCACTCCTCCAAAACATTCCACAAGCCACTGATAACAACAAGCAAGCAAGGTAACATGCATGGTCAGTAAAACAGACCCCGCCGGGCATACTGGCAGTGCACTGGGATAGGTGCCCATGTGACCCAGAATTTGCACGAACAACAATTCTCGGGAAACACGGGGATAAAACTGCCTTACAATTATACGATGCATTCTGTATCAGAAAGCAAGGGAAAAAGTAAGTGTAGTGCCCCGTCAGTGCACCTGAGAGACACAGAGTTTTATTTTCTAAACACATAGCCAGAAAGATAATATTAATAGTTTGTGTTTGTTTCAGTAAAGCTTCATTTGAAGTGCACTTCGTCTTGTATATATAGTTTCTTGTCCCTGCATGTTTCCTCGGCGCTTTTCGTTTAGCACGTGTGAAGATTTGTACCGAAGTGACGTACGAAAGCACTCTCCCTTCTCACGCAGACAGCTGAAATGCTTTGGTTCCAAAACACTATGGAATTTGCGTCTAGTGCGTTACTCGGTTTAAAAAGAGCCACGGAAACGAAATGCTTGTACTTGCATCTTTGTTTAGATGTGATCTATGTTAGGCCCGGCAGCCCAGAAACACTATACCTATAATCGGTGACAGGTCAAGAACGAAGTGGAAGCTCCTCCCACCGCTTTCCACTTCAGCGGAGCAAACGGGGGAGAGGAGGTTGCCTCCTCTCCCACGTTCGCTCCGCTGAAGTGGAAAGGGTGGGAGGAGCTTCCACTTCGTTCTTGACTTGTCACCGACTATAGACTAGTGTTTCTAAGCTGCCGGCAGAGAACTCAAGAAAACTAATCTTAAAACAAATTAACAAATTTGATTTAAATGGTCAGCTTCCCCACTGTGGGGAAGCCGACCATATCTACCGCCGCTGCCCCTACCGGCAAATAGGGCTCCATGGAAGAAACTGTCGACGAAGGTCGGTCGGGGAAGAAAAAGACGTTGCACAGTTCGTGTCACGCGATTAATTTTACGTGTCTGTGTTCTTGTCCGAGTGAACGATCTGTCTGCCTTGTTGGCGGTTGCGACGACTGATTCCGCGACTTGGCTTGGGCTGTACTTTCCATTCTGTCCCTCGCACCGAAGCAGCTCCCTCACGTTCCAGTCGGGATGAGCAATTGACCTCGGCATCCACCCCGAGGCTCTGGGTGACTGCGGCCGACTCCAAAATGCCCGTCGCACGGCGACATGTCATACCAGAACCCACCGACGTTCCAATACGTGTCCGTGTGTCGGTGCAGGTAACGCATTACGCGAGTCCCACGAAACTGTTCCTCCGCTACAACTTCGACGACTCCGACAACGACGGCGTCCCGAGTCCTGCGCCAGGGGTGCCTCACGTGTACGAAGTTCACATCGGAATGTTCTGCCTGGTTTTCCAGGAGAAGAGCCAGCGGTTCCTCAGGGCCCAAGTCACCGACGTCCATAAGAACCTCAGCGGCATCCAGGTATCGGCCGAGATTTTGTACGTTGACCGGGGAAACACGGACATGATAGGGCTTGACTGCGTTTTTCCCATCACCAGAGAAGTTTCCTCGAAGCCCAACATGACAGCCCCGTGCTGCATTCGCAAGATTAGGCCAACGAGCCAGAGTTCCCGCCTTGACCTGCAGCGGGTCTCTCCGCACAGCCAAGTTCTCTTCGACGCCATTTTCTATGGGATGTCGGACGCCGGAGTGTACGACGTAGACTTGTTTGTGAGAGATCCGAAGGTGCAACCGACCAATCGTCTGAACGTAGCTGAGCTTCTCGTGCATCACGGTTTTGCGGAGTTGCTGCGGTACCTCAACGTGACGGCGCCTACCGACGTGAAGACAACGAAGCCGCTCACGAACGGCAAAAGCGTTTCCAATCACACGGGTGCTGGCGCTTCGATGCAGGCCTACTCAGAAGCGGTCTCGAAGATCGAGTACACGCCTTGTGTCCCATCGAGTCTTCCGCCCACGGCTGTGCCCGAAGAGAGCTGGTTTGAAGTTGAAGTTACGTTCACGTGCTCGCCCGACCTCTGGTACGGCCAGCTTGTTGGGCTGAGAGGACGCTTAACCGAGGTTCAAAGAAATATTGCAGGATGTGACCTGGAGCCCTGCGCTGCCTCCGAAGTTCGCAAAGGGAGCTACTACATCTACAGAGACCTCACAGTGCAGTCTGCGGTCAGGGTGAGAGTCGAGGATCTGGAGAAAGCGGGATCACACTTCCAGACACGAGTTTTCTTCGTCGACTATGGCAACCGGAAGACAGTCAGCTCTTCGTGCCTTTACAAGATGGATGCCAAGCTGGCGCAGCAGGGCCCCTTGGCTTTGAGGTTTCAGCTAGCCGGTGTCGAACCTTGGAATGCTTGGACGGATATCGACGTGAACCGGTTTGCGCAGCTGACCCATAGTGAGTCGCCGCTGGTAGCCATGGTGAACAGCAAAGAGAAGAGCAGCGATGATTACGGAGACTACATCTTTGTAGTGAGTCTCAAGAGTAGAACTGAAGGTGAGATTGCAGAACGCTTGATCAGAGATGGACATGCGCGAGCACCGAGTCAGAGGGAGTCTCTCATCAAAAGGATTGACAGATCTGCCATCGAAGACTTCAGTCCCATGGACGAAGATTACCACAACTCTTTCAACAGTTACAAGGTCGACACAGACGATCCTGGAGTGGCCACCGCAGACTTTGCTGTGAAGGACGAGAGTAGGATATGCAAGTTCTTCAGCGCCCAGGGCTACTGCAGGCAAGGCGAGTACTGCATTTACAAGCACGTCTTGGGTGAAAAGGATTCCATGATCCTGCATGTCAAGGAGGAAGTTCCCACATGCATGGCGACCCTCAAGCTCCCCAAGGAAGGCAGCACAGTATTGGCACAGGTCTCGTATGCAGTGAGCCCTAGCAACTTTTATCTCGTCTTTCCCTATGGCCATAAATCCATCCAGAAGCTCATTGAGAAGGGACCGTCAGCTTCCAAAGAAAGATTTGAGAGTCTCATGAAGACCTTGCAAGTGGTCTGCAGCTGTAGCTCCTTTAATGAAGACAGGCTGCTACATAAATCTGAAGGTGAGCTGGTAGCCGCCAGAAGCAGGGACGATGAGCGGTGGTATCGTGCAAAAGTGGTTGGCCTTAGCACCGAGAGGAATGCTGTGAGAGTGGCATTCCCAGACTTCGGAGACGAGGAATGGGTGTCTGCGAGCTGGGTGAAGACGCTGGAAACGCGGTTCCTACGCCTGCCTTTCCAGGCTGTGCAGGCGTGCTTGGCCGACGTGGAGCCTAAAGGTAGTGGCTGTGAACGTACCTGGAGCACCGAAGCATGTGCGGCTTTTGTGGAGTCCGCGGCGGGAAAAGACCTTCTCGCTGAGGTTGTCGGCTATAGCGAGAACCTTATGCAGGTCAAGCTGCACTTCTGCGAGTCTGGGAAGCTGCAATCTGTGAGCAGTTGCCTGGTAAGCAGCTGGCAGGCACAGTTGCTGAAACCGGAACGTCAAAGTAGTGCCTCCGGTAGAAACATGCCATGTTCGGCTTGATTGATAGCGCATGTTTTATAGAAATAACACGTCCTTCGATACAGCGCAAAAAAAAAAAAACCAAATAGAATATTTGTTTAATTCTTGTTTCACAGCGTTATGGTAAAACCTTTTTTACTTCATAACTGCCTACCTGCCGTCTCTACTTTCTACTTTTTCTAATATTCCTTCAGTGTTGTTTAAGTTTTGCATTCCTCCTCTTGTGTTACATTCTGTGTGCTCAACCTATGTCATGATTACTACTGATACCAGATATGAGCTTTGGTACACATTCTAGGAAGTGATGTTGGTAAGAAGCTTGCACTTTGTTGGGTATGTTATCATACAGGTCCATTTCGTGATCGAGGTACAGGCTGTGATTAAATAATATTCAATGAAAGACTGATTCATGAAATAATATTGTGCCTGCTGTTTTTCATGTCTTGAAACGGTATCCATTTACTCTCTTTTCCTGTATTTCAACATCCCCCCTTCCAGGGGTAGGGCTAGGAGGTTTAGAAACGGTTTGGTGGGCATTTTCCAGTTTCCCTCTCGACCTTCTTTTTTCTTTTTCTTTTTTTTTTGACAGCATGAAGGTACAGGTGTTTCTTCTCGCTTTTGACTTGGGGGACAAAGTATACTCGCTTTTGGTTGTTAATCAGTGACCGAGGCTGCTGTCCTTGAGCCGATGTTTCTCCTGAGCGTGCAGGTGCGTCGTTCAGTCGCGTACTCATCAACAAGCCTGGCTGCCTGATCAATTTCTAATTCGGCTGTTATGGATATGCAATGCCGGAATATATATCCAAGTCCCCGAATCACGGCAGGGCATATTTAAGAGCTTAATTCAAACTGCGTCATGAGCCGAGCACACCGCAAAACTAAGCCATGGCAGGTGTCATGTCTACAAAACACGAGTCCCGTTTGTTCCTAAACTATTTCGGCACGCATATGGTGCCTATCCCGAGGTATTCTAATGCGCTTCTTGAAAGTCGTAAAGATCACAGAAAAATTTGATTTTCAGAGAAGTCATCACCAATGAAGTACCCCCTTTCTGACTTCTTATTCTTCTATCACCAGCTTGCAAAACTTGTCAAGAATCTTCGAATGGAATTCAAATACTTTTTCAAAGTATTTGTACTCTACTCAAGATAGTTTATGCCAGAAGTAACTTGAATGCTCCACTGAAAACATTTTCAAATGAGTATTTAGTATCTTACCTCAAATAGTTTTGTTGAGTGTTTGGCACAACACTGATTTCTACTTACTGGTTCCCTTGAGCCACTACTTCTGCGGTGTGAACCTAGCACGGTGAACCGAACGCTCGTGGCACATACAATACCGACATGGCTGCGAATAACGTTACGGGCAAGCTATATATACACCTTTTCCACAAGGGCGCAGCCATCTTGAATGTCGTCACTTCTGGTATGCGGTAAATCATCGTTTTGATTTCTCCACGCCGCTGGAAGGTGTTTACGAAAGATGCGTGAGAATGTCACACATTCTTGTTTTGCCTCACCTATACTTTCCCGCGTATTCCAGGTTCAAATATTTTATAATTTTTTCGTCCCGCATACCAGATACGGAACCCACGTCACTGACAACGACAGGTGACAGCAAACGTCTAAGAGTATAGGTGTGGAGTCCTGGGATATTACTACTAGGGGTGTCGCGAACCGGCCGAGGTTCGAGTTCGACCACGTTCGACTTTTTCGAACTTTTGGTGGGAAGGTTGACGAACCTCGTATGGAGGTTCGACTCGTCGTACGCATACGCGACAGGCTGGTCAGTTGGCTTCGGATTGGATGGTGATGGCTGAGGGATGAATTACAGGGCAGCGCTGATTGGTTATTGCAAGTTAATCAGTACAAAAAAATAAGTTATTAACTTCTTCAGTGATTCCATTGGTTTCTTTACCGGCAACTGTTTGCCGACAAAATAACCCTTTGCGCAAAAAAAAATTCTCCAAGCCTGTAGACGTGCTTGTATCGAGAGTCCCCACGCACTGTCCACAAAGTCCAGACCCGTGAGATCTGGTGAAGAAGGTTCGAAGTTTCGTCGGTTCGGATCGAGCCGTTCAGACCCCAAGTTCGAGCCTAGAAATCCGGTTCGACAAAAGTTCGCGACACCTAATTACTACTACGCGAGATTTCACGCGTTGACGGCGCGCCAAGCGGCAACGCTCTCAACTGCGCTGCCCTTGGCTGTGCCTGAACTACGAGTGGCTTAAGGAGTCGTGTAGCGACCGCTACCGACCTCCGCCGTTGCATCGGGAGCGGCCGGCGCTTCCGAGCGCGATGACATCTACGATGTGAGGGGCATTGCGCCCCTCAGGATTCGCTGGATAGAAGCACCTGAAGGACGGACGAGCAAAGTGAAGGGACTAACGACGGCACAGAGCGCACTCGCAACTCGGAAAGTTTGGTAGAGACACGCTGA